>JAODAL010002223.1:0-202229 GCA_025379985.1 Phyllomedusa bahiana | reverse complement strand
TGGCTTGAAGAGGTAGGATGATTTTTTTTAAATCCACCAGTAACACATGCTTTCTGGGTTAAACATCATGGGAAAGTCTCTAAGAAATCAGCCAAGATATCAGGAAGAGAATTGTGGACTTGCACTAGTCTGGATCATCTTTGGGTGTAATTTCCAGATCCCTAAAAGCTGCCTCATTCATTTGTCCAAACAATTATACGCAAGTACAAAGAAGATGGGAATGTCCAGCCATCATACTACTCATGAACAAGACGGGTTCTGTGTCTCGGAGATGAACGTGCTTTGGTCCGACATGGGCATATCAACCCAAGAACAAAAGACCTTGTGAAGATGCTGGTGGAAGCTGGAAAGATTGTGTCATTATCCACAGTGAAATGAGTTATTACAATTTGCAAATACACAGAGGAACAAAGAGCTACATCCTGTGGTCTGATTAAAACTGACCGGTTTGACCATCGTTACATTTGGAGTTAAAATGGAGAAGCTTGGAATCCATAGAACACCATTCCTACTGTGAAATACAGGGGTTGAGGCATCATTTTGTGGGGTTGTTTTGCTGCAGGAGGGACTGGAGCACTTCACAAAATAGATGACATCATGAAGAAAGAAGATTATGTGGCAATTTCTGAAGCAACATCTCAAGACATCAGCCAGGAAGTTAAAGCTTGGGCGGAAATGGGTCTTCCAAATGGACAATGACCTGAAGCATACTGCCGAACTGGTTACAAAGTGGCTTAATCAAGGGCTTGCATTTGCCCGAAACGTGTTGGCATTAGTGTACCCCCTGTGCATATGTCGCAATAAATGCAGCACATTGCTTTTGCATTTTATTCCGCTGGTCTCCACTTTGTACTACGTTGGATTGTAAGGATAACCAAGTCAAAGCTGAAATGGCAGGTGCGAGCAAGAAAACTACAAACATGGCTCAGTTACACCAGTTATTTCAGGAGAAATGGGCTAAAATTCCTACCAACTATTGTGAGAAGCTTTTGGAAGGATATCCAAAGCGTTTGACCCAAGTCATACAGTTTAAGGGCAATGCAACCAAATACTAATGAAAATGTATGTAAACTTTTGACTTGAAAAATTCTCTCTCTCAATATTCTGGTATTTGGCAAACATAAATAATTGACCTAAAACGGGTAAGGTTTATTCTAATTTCATGTCAGATAGGAGAAAAACATGCAAATGAGTCTTTTTATATAGTGTATGTAAATTTCTGGTTTCAACTATATATGTGTATAGTTGGTATTTAGTAAGCTGCCGCCATATGGCTAAAATTTGGCTGGCTTTTCCGCAAACAGCTGTAGTGTGGGTGGGCCTTTAAAGCCTGTTGCTACAGACTTCAGGTATGGAGAGATTGTTTGGGAGCCATTTTCTCCACAATGCTACAGCTCTGGAGAGGGAGAGAAACCCTTAAAAAGTGGGACAGAGACAGACTTGCCTGTCTTTACACAGTGTTGTATGAGCTTTCTGTTGTATCTAGCTGAAGTTAAAGGGGTTTTCTCACTACAAGGATTGCTTTTTATGTTAAAGATCTTACAAAAACAAGTCACTTTGCAATATATGTCCATTAACAGTGTCCTACCTATTCTGAGAGATAGCTCTTTTATGGGCTGCATCAGCTCCACAGGTTGCTATAGCTACAGACCTGCCTGATCTAACCTGATAGGCTGCCAGCACTGGTTGCTATAGCTACAGACCTGGCTTCTGTTGCAGCCTAATGGAAGCCAGTAAACCCGCCCATGAATTCAAAGTGAAACCAAGAAAACAGGAATGAAGATGAATCAATGTAGTGAGACAACCCCTTTAAGCTATTTTTTTTTTTTTTTTTTTTGCCATACGTTAAACAGCAGCTGTTAAGCCTTATGCACACACTAGCTTCTTTCATTGGGTCAAATACACAAAACGTTCCGAATACTCAAAGCGTTGCACACAGTGAACTGTAGAGCAGATTTTTGACATTACAGATTTCACATCCACAGTGTAAAAACAAAAAAGAAAAATGGACATATCAACTCTTTATAGAGGATCCTTCTCAGATTCCGCTTTGGTAGGCATGACACAAATTAGCTTTATTGAAAATCCAAATTATTGCCTTGGATTTCTGCAGTGAATTACATGATGGATTTTTCTGATAGGAGAAGTCAGACATGAACTTACCATAGCAAAAGGCAGAGTCATGCCAATAACCAAGAACACGTATTTACTAAAATCCACCAGTGGAAGCAAACGTACAACATTCTGAATTGAATTACGCTTCATATTGCATTGTATCAAGTCATTACATAAAGATTGGGCTAAAACTACTTTTTAAAGGCGGTTTAGGCTGGGTTCACAAATTGTGCAACGTTTCTTAAACGACATATATGAATTTTAAGTACAGTAGCTGTTCCAAATTTTTCAGAGGACTTTTAAGGCGTCTTTAAATGCATCTCAAGTGTAAAAAAAACAACCACATAGTTCCAATGGGAATCCTTAAGTTAGGGACGGTTTATGTATTTCAGCAACTTCAAAAGGATCTGTATCCAATTTATATATCAATGCAGTGCTGAAAATTTGCAAATTTCATCTATTTAGAGGCAAAGAAAGGGTTATTTTTTTGCCCCTTCCTTACATGACAGTAGTTCTACTGCATAAATAATGACTTGCAGGCCAATTTACTGATCAGTAAGTGGTGAAGAGTCAAAGCTGATGGCGTTTCTGAAAATTCCCTGGCAATGAAAGGTTTCGTTCACACTTCATGCATAATTTCCAGTGTTACGGAGTTCATGGAGGGGCACTTTAATTTCCAATAGTTCAATCTACAATGACACTCGCATTCTCTTACAGCAATGTTATTCTGATTAACCTCTATAAATGTTGATGAGTCATTAGATTTTGCAGAAAGTTGCTACATAGTAATTCCCTCCTCGTCTTTAGGGAATACAAAAAAACCAACTCAAATGTTTTAGTACATGAAACAGAATACCAGTAAACAGGGAATGGTATACAAAGAAGGGAAAACTGTGCAGGTACTGTAATCACAGTCTTCTAATCCATGAAGGTTAAACATGAGTCACAGATCTATACCATCAGTATTCATAGTCTCACTGCCACATCACCCTGTAGGGTTAGTCATCCGCCAAACGATATGCCAGGTTCTGTGTTCTCTCCTCTGACTGTTGTCTTATAAGAAGTTCTTCACTGCAAAGACCACTGGAGAGATGTAGATTTGATGCTAGAATTACATTCAAGGGTCATATTGCGAACAGTTCTGCAAAAGAAACTTGTGGCTAAAGTTAAAGGGGTTGTCTCACTACAAGGATTGCTTTTTAAGTTAAAGATCTTGCAAAAACGAGTCACTCTGCAATATATGTCCATTACCAGTGTCCTATCTATTCCTAGATATCCCCTCTTTTATGGGCTGCATCACCTCCTCAGGTCGCTATAGCTACAGACCTGTTTGATCTATCCTGATAGGTTGCCAGCACTGGTTGCTAGAGCTACAGACCTGGCTTCTACTGCAGCCTAGTGGAAGCCAGTAAACACGCCCCTGAATTTAAAATGAAACCAAGAAAGCAGAACTAAGGTAAGAAGAATCAATGTAGTGAGACAACCCCTTTAACCCCTTAATGGCCGTCCACTGTCTTTTGCCGTCAGCTGGTGCAGGTTGTTCGTCTACAGCGACACCTCCGCAACCCGCTGCCTTAACCCTTTGATTGCGGCGGTGCGTTACTGCACCGCAATCAAAGAGTTCCCCGGCTCTGTCGGGTGATTGGAACACCCAATTACCCGAAAGAGCCCGGGGAATGGCTGCACAGTCAGCTCTGGGGACCTAGAGTAGCCCCAGAACTGTCTGTATAACAAACCAGTGATCAGGCCAGCCTGTGTGCTGTCCTGAACACCGCCTGTGTCAGACTGGCATAAATTATAATGTAATAGCATAAAGGATATGCTAATACATTACGAAGTGTAAAAAAAAAAATTTGTAAAAAAATGTAAAAACAGTTCTCTCTTTCAATGGGATTTAAAAAAAAAAAACAGTAAAAAGTAAAAAAAAAACAAACAGTGTAAAAAAATAAAAATAAATAAAACAAAAATAAATATTTAATAAAAAATAATTGTGCATAAATTACACACACAAAAATAAATACACATATTAGGTATCCACACGACCGTAATAACCTGTAGAATTAATATAACAAGTTATTACATATGAAATATGAACGGTGTAAAAAAAAAAATGTAAAAAACCCCCAAAAAATTAAAAAAAATTTTAAGAAATTCTGCAATTATTTATAAGTGAACTTTAAACTATCCCCCCCATAAAGTACAACTTGTCTCGAAAAAAAAAAAGAGACCTCATCCAACTGCGTCATTGAAAAAATAAAGTTACAACTGTTGAAACGTAAGGAGGCAAAATGTAAAAAAAATGTTCTGGTCATTAACTACTTTTCAGGCCTGGGAGTTAAGGGGTTAAGGAAGCATTTCTCAGAGTTCAAACTGACAAAAGTATAGCAGTCATTTGAAGAGATTGGCCAAATATCCTATCAGGGAGTTAAAAGTGTTAGTACTGAGTAGCCCTCTATAGTCGTGTGTTGCTACACAAAGGTTGACATGTATGAACTGGGCTGCGCCAGTTTTCCGGTGTAATTTGAGCTAAAACGAATATATGAACAGGTGCACTCCAAACTTTGGCTCGATAAGTGCCTTTGTAATGCGCCAAAGACACTTTTTAATGCCACAAATGTGGGACGTTCTGGGGGTGTCGCACCACATTCATAGAAATAGACACATGTATGATTCTTTGACGCCAAATCTAGGCACAGAACAGTTAGAACGGTCAGACCAGTTTAAAGGTGGTGCCTGAGTTGTCGTAGTGGAACCACAATCCTCCTGTATGAACAGGTTCATTCATTCTTGCGCATTCTACACTACCTTAAAGCGATTTAGAACTGGCCTGTCAGCGCCTACGTTCATATATGTCCCCAAAGTGTTTATAGTCTTGGAGGACCCAACAAATCCAAGTATTATATAGACAGATTATTGATTTCAAGGCAATGCTTTATTTCTCCTATAGGGGTTCTGCAAGAATAATGAACATTTGCTATTAGGTTCTCCGCCATCAGATAACAGCTATAATTGATGGAATTTCAGCAAACCAAGTAACTTGTGGACAATATCCATTATCCTCTATCAAGATCTTTTATAAAGCCATGTCTGCATTCCCAGGCAAAACCCACAACCTGATCAGAGGGGTGTTCCAATGAGCAGTGCTTTTAGTTGGCTCAAGCTTGTTATGAGCCGACCGTGTGACAGAAAGAAGAAACTGACACTTACGGACATCCTCCCCATTCCTATGGGAGTTCCAAATACGGCCAAGCGTGTTACACGCCATGCCCGGCTCTGTTCCTACTATTATAAGCGGATGTTAGCTGCAATTAACAGCCGGAACCTCCTGCATATGAAGCGAGTTCAGCGAGTGGGCCCGCTCCATATATCCTTACTGGCATTAAGGGAAGACCTCCAATGTCAGTAAGGGGTTAAATGCGATTGCTTGTGTGTTTGATGCAGTCGAAAAGTGCAACAACAAAAACACAATGTGTGAACCCAGGCATTTAAAGGAGAATAGTAAAAAATGCATGCAACAAAAACACGTTTTTCAACCGACCCAGATTTCACTTAGGTTTTACATATTTAAAGGGGATGTATCGCTTCATAGGTTCGTGTGTTTCATTGTGCTCTCAGCTTCTCAGCTCTACAAATCCAGGGGCGTTTCTTCCCATCCAAGCTGGGTGTTTCTTAACTGAAGGGGGATGACATCATCCCCCCCGTCACTTTTCATGCTTGCTGCCGTCAGTGTGTCCCCCCCCCCCCTCTGTCTGAGTCCACAAATCACTGCGTCTCTCCCTATGCAGTCTTATTTTGTAAGAGCTGTATGTTTACATACCACAGGCTTGCATTCAGGCTAGAGAGTTTATCAACTCAGAGCACTGATCTCTCTTCCTCTCACAGCTGGGGGTTTGTTACAATTGAATCCAGTCTTCTATAAACTCCTCCAGAGCAGTACAGATCTTCGTTCTATGTTTACACACATTAGGGACCGACACACAATTCTGCTGTTTTCTGATTGTAGAAGCAGGTGCAGTGCCTCTGCTGGCTGTGCAGAGTGGAATGCTCCCGGTCACTTATTCTGAGTGAGAGAGGCAGGAATGCTTGCTCCAGACAGAATGTAAATTAGTAGAGCCGTCAGCCAATGACATGAAAGGAGGAGGAATCCGACAATCCGACCGGGGGCCCGACAGAATGTAAATTAGTAGAGCCATCAGCCTATGATAGGACAGGTGGAGGAATCCGACCGGCACTGGGGAACTGTGTTTACAGAAACAGAAGATAAGGGAGACTGTGAAAACAAGACAGCTTTGCTAATGACATCCAACTGCAAAGTTGCTTGTTTTCATTCTGAAGACCATTTAATGAAATGATACAAACCCTTTAAGTGAAAATATATGCACTGTAAAAACTACATGCATTTTTGAAAACTGTATGCACTTTTTATGTTTTTTTACATGACATGTAAACCCAGTCTAAAGCTGCCCATATGAACCAGATCAAAGCTAGCATAAATGACTAGTCTGATCTATCACAAGGCATTACGGGAAAGGAGCTGAGAAGCTCAAGCACCGTTTATTGGATGTAACAAATCCTCAATTTGCTTTTGATCCACTGAGTTTTCAAAAAGCAAGAGGGATATTAGCCAAGACAGTATCACTCATCTGCAGTTAGCTGTTTCATGGTTTTGCCCCTCATCAGTGCAGAGCAGAGTGTAGTGGCTGGCTGGGTGGGAGGCACCGAGTGGCTTAGAAAGGAGAATATCTCTCCTTGAGGAGAGCACCAAATTGGTGTGTAGAGTTTTGAATTGCCTTTTTGCCCTCTACTACTGCATATCACAAGGCATTATGGGAAAGGAGCTGAGAAGCCGAAGCGCCCTCTACACACTAATTTGGTGCTCTCCTCAAGGAGAGATGTTTAATCCAACTTACATTATGGAAAATCACTGTCGTTGTTCAGAGTACAGGGGGCTAAATACAAATGTATGCCACACTTTTTGTAAAAAATTTTAAAAGCACGTCTAATTTCTTTATACTTCCCAAATAGTTGCTACTTTGTGTTACACATAAAATATCAAAAAAATAAATTTAAGTTTGTGGCTGTTAAATTAAAAAATGACGAACAGTTAAGGGGTATGAATATTTTTGCAACATACTGTAGGTTTTTTAAGCATCTTAAAGATACAGTCCTTTGAAGAGATGCTAGACATTATAACATTTTAAACTGCTGCTCTAAGAAACCTAGACCATTTATATGGAAGCTGGGCTACTTGTGGCATCCAGAGCCAAAAAAAACTGATGATGGAAAGCTGTTGAACTGACAAATTTCCCAAAAACTGCCCAGTCTGCATTTTCACCTTTTGCCTTTCGTCTTAAATCAATGCATAAATACGGCTGAAAGATCTTCCTAAGGCAGTACCATGGTGGAAAATAAATCTAGCAGTGTCCTGCTGATTCCAAAGCTTCGTGTGAATGGTTTCATCTCAGCAGATGATGTCACTAGAGCCAAGGTCAAAAATGTGTTATATTGCAAAACTACACTTATCACATTCAATTCAACACTTAGAAAAAAAGAAAAGAAAAAAAAAAGAAATAGACTACTTGGCGTCTCATGTATAGGCGCTGATATCGCTGGGAAAATTTAGAAGTGTTATTCATTATATTAAGGTCTTCTGGGAATAGGAACAGGTTTAGATGGAGTATATAAGTCCTATTTTAAAGAAGCCTTGACAAGAAGAATAGGAAGGATCTGATTGAAAAGAAAAAAATCAGTGTGATTGATGTTATATTTATATCAGATGTCTATCAGTAGATTTTAGACTTAAGTAGCATAACAAACTTGAGTGATGGCATGTTCCTGAACAAGCAGAACGATCGTACAGAAACATATAAACTTCATAGATTTATCCTGCATTGAGAGAAATTTATGGGGTAGAACAAACCAGACTTAACTGAGAGGTATTTGCACAGATCTTAAGAAAATTTAGATAACTAAAATCAGATTTTTACACATGTATATGTACATGTATGTAAAGACATACACAATATATGGGTATATATCGCAAGACTGATAATGTATGTATTGTGAGATATACAGTATATACAGGTGAAAGCAGAATTTTACATACACTATATAAAAAGACACATATGCATGTTTTTCTCACTATCTGACATGAAATCAGAATAAACATTAACCATTTTAGGTCAATTAGGAACCAAAATTATTTATATTTGCCAAATGCCAGAATAATGAGAGAGAATATTTAAGTCATTTTTATTACTTTTTGCAAAGGTCAAAAGTTTACATACATTTCATTAGTATTTGGTTGCATTGCCCTTAAACTGTATGACCTGGGTCAAACATTTTGGATATCCTTCCACAACCTTCTCACAGTAGTTGGTGGGAATTTTGGCCCATTCCAGAACCGGTAGTAACGGAGCCATGTTTGTAGGTCGCCTTGTTTGCAGCTTTGCCCATAAATTTTCAATAGGGTTGAGATCAGGGCTTTGTGATGGTTACTCCAAACATTGACTTGCTTGTCCTTAAGCCACTTTCTAACCACTTTGGCAGTATGCTCTGGGTCATTGCTCATTTGGAAAAACCATTTGCGCCCAAGCTTTAACTTCCTGGCTGATGTCGCTTCAGTATTACCACATTATAATTTTTCCTCAAGATGCCATCTATTTTGTAAAGTGCACCAGTTCCTCCTGCAGCAAAACAACCCCACAACATGCTGCTGCCACCCCCGTTTTTCCACAGTTGGGATGGTGTTTTTAGGCTTCCAAGCTTCTCTCTTGTCCTCTAAATGTAACTATAGTCATTATGGCCAAACAGATCAATTTTAGTTTTGTCAGACCACAGGACATGTCTCCAAAAATGTAGGTCTTTGTTCCTGTGTTCATTTGCGAACATTAATTTGGCTTTTATAGGTTTCTTTTGGAGTAATGGCTTCTTCCTAACAGAGTGGCCTTTCAGCCCATGTTGATACAGTACTCATTTCACTGTGGATAATGACACAATCCTACCTGCTTCCACCAGCATCTTCACAAGGTCTTTTACTTTTGTTCTTAGTTTGATATTCACATGTCAGACCAAAGCACGCTCATCTCTGAGACACAGAAACGGTCTCCTTCCTGAGCAGTATGATGGCTGGACATTCCCATCTTGTCTGTACTACCATATAATTGATCGTACAGATGAACAAGGCACCTTCAGGTATCCGGAAATTACACCCAAGTCCACAATTCTCTTCCTGATATCTTGGCTGATTTATTTAGACTTCCCATGATGTTACACACAGAAGCGGTGTGTTTCTGGTGTGAATTAAAATATATCCACAGGTGTGTCTCTAACTCAGATGTTGTCAATAAAGCTTCCAAAGACATGACATCATCATATGGGATGTACCAAAGTGTTTAATAGTAATCCTAGTGTATGTAAACTTTTGACTTTGCAGAAAGTAATAAAAATGCCTTTAGCAATTCTATCTCTCATTATTCTGGCATTTGGCAAATTTAAATAATTTTGGAAATCCTAATTGACCTAAAATGGGTAAGGTTTATTCTGGTTTCCTGTCAGATAGTGAGAAAAACATGCATATGTGTCTTTTTATATCGTGTATGTAATTAATATAATATAATTAATATACACGTATATACACACACGCACACATAATTTCACAAAAGTGAATACACCTCTCACATTTTTGTTTATATTGCATTCTATCTATTCATGGGACAACACTGAAGATATGACACTCATTCAATGTAAAGAAGTCAAGGTACAGCTTTTATAACAGTGTAAGTTTGGGGTGCCCTCAAAATAACTCAACACACAGCCATCAATGTTCAAACCACAGGCAACAAAAGTGAGTACATCCCTAAGTGAAAGTGGACAAGCTTTGCCAAATTTGCAATTTTCCCCTCACGGTATCATGTGTCTCATTAGTGTTACAAGGTCTGAGGTGTGAATTGGGAGCAGGTGTGTTAAATTTAGTGTTAACGCTCTCTCATACTAGTCACTGGCAGCTCATTAGGGCTCCTCATGACAAAGAACTCTTTAAGGATCTGAAAAAAGAATTATTTCTCTACATAAATATGGCTTAGGCTATAAGAAGATTGCCAACACCCTGAAACCAAGCATGGTGGCCAAGACCATACAGTGGTTTAACAAGACAGTTTCCACTCAGAACAGTCCTCATCATGGTCGACCAAAAAAGTGGAGTGCACATGCTCAGTGTCCTATCCAGAGATTATCTTTTCAATATAGACATGTAAGTGCTGCCAGCATTGCTGCCGAGGTTAAAAGTGTGGAGGTCAGCCTGTCAGTGCTCAGACCACATGCCGCATACTGCATCAAATTATTCTGGTCATCCTAGAATGAAGCCTATTCTAAAGATGATACACAGGAAAGCCCGCAGTTTGCTGAAGACAAGCAGACTAAGGACATGGATTACTGGAACCGTATCCTGTGGTCTGATGAGACCAGGATTAACTTATTTGGTTCAGATGGTGTCAAGCATGTGTGGCAGCAACTAGGTGAGGAGTACAAAGACAAGTGTATCTTGTCTTTAGTCAAGCATGGTGTGGGAGTGTCATGATTTGGGGTTGCGTCACTGCTGATAGCTGTGAGGAGATATAGTTCATTGAGAGAACCATGAATGCCAACATGTACAGTGACATATTGAAGCAGATCATGATCCCCACCCTTTGGAAACTGGGCTGCAGGGCAGTATTCGAACATGATGATAACCCCAAACACCTCCAAGACGACCTCTGTCTTGCTAAAGAAAATGAGGGTAAAGGTGCTGGACTAGCAAAGCATGTCTCCAGACCTAAACCTTATTGAGCACTTGTGGGGCATCCTCAAAACGAAAGGTAGAGGAGCTCAAGGTCACCAACATCCACAAGCTCTGTGATGGTGTCATGGAGGAATGGAAGACGATTGGCTGCAACCTGTGAGGCTCCAGTGAACTACATGTCCAAGAGAGTTAAGGCAGTGCTGGAAAAAATGGTGGCCACACAATATATTGACACTTTGGGCACAATTTGTCCATTTTCACCTAGGGGTATATTCATTTTTATCTTTTTTTGCTAGCGATTCAGACATTGAAGGATGTGTGTTGAGTTAGTTTGAGGGCACACCAAATTTACAGTGTTATACAAGCTGTACACTGACTACTTTACATTGTGTCAAAGTGTCATATCCAAACAATGAAAAAATCCAGCACTCATACAGGAAAAATTCTTCAGGTATATGAATAGAATGCACAAAATGTATTAGGTTCCAATAAAAAAAAAAAAAATGTTAAAACGTCCAAGTGCACACACAGTGGCAAATTAACTTGCCACTATGTGTTCAGTTGGATGTTTTTAACGGCCTGTGTGGCTGCCAATAACATATTACTATTAATAGGAGATCAACAATTTTACCTGCATGTTCAAGTCCCCTATGGCGACTAAATGTTAGTAAAATGTAAAAAAAAAAAAAAAAGTTTTAAAAATATATCTAAAAAAAATACTACAATTCAAAAACACACCCTATTTCCCATTTACCAAGTAAAAGAAAATGAAGAACACAAAAAGGAACGTAACTGTTATTGCTAAGTCCAATCTAATACGAACACCATCTTATTAAACCCACAAGGTGGATGTAAGTAGAATGTAATATTAGTGCACAATAAACTCTCAGTTGTCCATAAATATTTTAATACATTCTCAGAAGAATCCAAATAAATTAATAGTGCTAGTGAATATAAGAAAATAGTGATATATCTTATTAGAGAAAAATGCTTTTTTCTCCACTTCTCCTTTCCTCCTCTCCCTCTCATCATCTACTCTGAAAACCCTGCTACAGAGGACAGATCAGCTCATTGGTAGACACTGAACATAGAAAGCTATATAGAGAAAACAGGGAGAGGATGGAGAGAAGCAGAGGGAGATAAGACACACAAAATATGATGATGAAAGCTCTAGAAACTGTTATATCTCTCCACAGTGCTATATATACAGCTCAAATGATTTAGTATTGCTTTATATTGCCGTTCAGGCTGCTTTTGCTCCTATAGGTGTGCTACAAAGAGTAAGGGGTGCAGAATTTCCTTCTTTAAGTGTGTGCAGTGTATGGGGAAATCACATCAGCTAGTCTACACCAACTAGTTTAGAAACAACTGAAAATTAGAGATGATGACTGCGGAGTGATAAACTGGTGAAAATTCCATATATCAGTAAAATAATGGTCAGAAATAGTGCTACAGTTGAAGTACACGCATGGAACAACTTCTAAAACTAAACTTTTAAAAGGGGTTCCCCCCACAAAGGTTGATGGCATATTGACAGAACATGCAATCAATGTTTAATTGGAGTGGGTCTCATCTTAATAGTAAACTGGGTTTTCCTATTTTAATAATGACGTATACTCAGTGGATTCACCATGTGCAAGCAGTGCTGCTGTGCAGCAGCTAGTTTGTCTGGAAGTGACTCAATAAGGTCCTGGTAGGTTGTTACAAATACCTGGAGCGATGCGGACTACAGACAATCTCATCGCTTTCAGAGGGTACAAGAGGAAGGATCCATAGAGCAGACGCGACAATTAAGATTGCCCCCCAGATCCTAAATTGGGAAATTAGGGACTCGGTAATTCGAAGTCTTGGTCATGTTCTTCCAACCACTATTGAACTTTTCTAGCCCTATCTGCTGAAAGATCCCATCCTCCCCAAGGAAACTAATCAGCATGTAAGAGGGATCTGCACAGATGCATTCATACCCAAATCTGGCAAGCGTACTTTCCACAAGAATGATGGGCCAACACTGCCACAAAAACATTCTCCATAGCATAACACTACCCCCAAGCTTTGGTTATTCCGCAAGAATGTTGGGGGTTTGTTTCCAGGTTTTTTGGGTTTACAGGCAAATACTCTGTTTTAATGAAAAAAAAAAACGGGGGCTTACGGAGAAAAGGAACCCTTTGCAATACGGGGAAACCAACCAAATTTTGGGGAATTAAACCTTTTTGTAATTTTAAAGCAAATTTTTTAAAGGGCCCAAACACATAGGGTTGTGAAAAAAGTTAATTTTGAATAAACCTGGGCATTGTATGGCCCCCCTTCCCCCCTTTGCTAATAGCGGGTGCGGGCCCGGGGCCTGAATTTTTCCAGGTCTGTTTAACCACATTAATATGCGTATATGGCATAAATAGTAGACTGAGGGCCCCCCGTGGTCTCCAGCCTTAACCCCCCCAGGCGGGCTCTCAGGTACTATAATATGCCCCAATTTAAAAAAAATTTGGGGAGGGTGGCGTGAAGTGAGTCTGGGGGTGCGGGCCAGGAGCTGCGAGGGGGTCTCACGGCGCTGGGGGCGTGATGAGTCACGCCCCCCAGTGTCGGGCGAAAAGGACGTGGGCCAAAAAAGAGGGGGGGAGATTATGTTGTTATTTTTAATGAGTTACCTGCCCGAGGGGGGCCCCTTTTAATACTTACTGAGGGGCCATTTTTACCTGCCCTTTTTAAAGGGGGGGCTGTAATCCTGCCTTACTGAGAGGAGCTATATATACACTTGCCTGAGGGGTCCCATCTATATATCTGCTTTACTGAGTGGAGCTATCTATATACCTGCCTTACTGAGGGGATGTATCTCTATACCTATCTTCTTGAGCGGACGTATCTATATACCTGCCTTACCAAGGGGAGCTTTATATACCTGCCTTACTGAGGGGACATATCTCTATACCTGCCTTACTGAGGGTACAGAGTAAGTTTCCACAAAAATAAACCCCAAAAACGATTTTTTTTCCCCGTTCACCACTTTTTTTTTAATGTTTTTTTAATTAGTCCAGCCCTCTAAAACTCATGGGAAAGTGAATTGCCCATCCCTGTTTTAGACACATCCTATTATTTGCTGTAGTGGGAGGTGTAATAACTCCACCACTGGATGGAGATACCTACACAAATAGACCAGACTTTATTTACTGGCAGCTAAGTAGCTGCATATAGTTCATTTACTAATTGCACTTATTGCTGTGACTTCCTGCTGTGATTGAAAGCAAGGGAGCTGCTCACCTAGTATCCCCATATATGTCTGTTCATACAACTGTACAAGAGATAATACACTATGATTACACACAACTTTAAAAAGTGTCTATACACATAGAATTACTCTATGCCAAGAATGTATGTTCATTTTAAATTGCACATGGTTATCAATGCAACATGTTGAGCTACCGGGTGTTACAGTGGCAGCAGTAGTATACTCAGGTTTATAAAGAAGCCTTGGCTTACCTATAAAGCCCATTCTAGCCATGTATATTCCTATTCTTGAAGTTTAATTTTACCACTATGAGTTGTTTTACAATATTTTATGTTACTGCTGTTGTTGAGCCATAAAATTCTTGAATATAATCTTCATATTTTACAAAGAAAATACGCTGCATTTTTTTTACAACTACTTTATTACCAGGAAAACAAAACCTAAAGAATATGAAATTCTTAGATTTCTATTATCAGCACTAATATATATCATCGATTCAGCCCACAGTGGTGAACACCTTCAGAGACTGATGTTTATTCCCTGCTCATCATAGTACACCATAATTTTATTGAATACATCAAAAATATGTATTCACTAAGAAACAGGATCACTCAAGCCAAGCATATGATTATGAATCATACACATTAAATATTAAAATGGTTATCAAAATGTTTGATATTTGGAGCAGATGTTCAAGTAAAAAACAGACTGCACTGAAGAATATATGACATTTTTTTGAGTAATCAAACATAAAATAAAGGCATTTATGTAATTCCTTTACACAAATTACCTTGTCCAGATCTTAAAGGCAAAAACAAAGCAAAATATAAATTGCAGAATTAATGATTTCTGCTGAGGATTTTTTGTCTTAACAGAGGTGTTTCGCTTCTGGTGTGGATGCGGGTTAGCCCTGTAACAGTGGTGCTAACTCTGGTCCCTCCTGCCTGAGCAGGAATCCGTGTTGAATTTCTTGTTAAAATCTGTAGCGTTATGATATTCTAAAGGCTTGTTCACACGGCACTGGCTTGCGCCCGGTTTTTCAGTCGGTTTGCGGTTTTGCAAACCGTTTGAAAAACCGGCCGCAAACGAACACAACGGGCTTCTATGGCTTCTATGGAAAACCCGTGCAGCAGTCCGCACTGCATGGGTTTTTCAAACCGCAGGCCGCCCGAAAAACATTCTATGTGCACATTCTTCAGTCCGGTTTTCGGACGGAATATGAGCATGTGAATGGGAAGGGCAAGGACTTTTCTCCGCTCATCGCGGAGAAAAGCCGTCAACCCCGCAGCCGTGGGGACGGCACTCAAACCGGACAAATACCGGTCGGATAAACCAACCGGTATTTGTCCATTGCCGTGTAAACGGCCCCTAAGAGCAGAGAGACCATGGAACTCTGTCAGACAAAGTTGTCATAGGAAATGAACTAAAGGTTTAAAAAGGGTCTGTATGTATTTCTGGAATGGAATAAGTGGAATAATATAACAAATTGAAGTGAACAGAGGAGGGTCTTTGATTCAGGGATTTATTCCAATTGCCAGATTGGATTCAGGAAGAAATGTTTTCCCTAAAATAACGACAATTGGCTTCTATCTAATGGGATTTTTCCTTTCCTCTGGATCAACACTGTAGTACAATAGGCCTAAGTGGATGGTCGTATAGCTTTTTTCCGCTTTACAAACTACATAACTCTCATCATTCAAAAACACAGCTGGCTGCAATCCAATGTTAAAGAGGTTTTCCAGAAAGAATCCAAAATGAAAAAGGGGCTATAGTGGTAACTTATAATAAAATACATACTCTGCACCATTCCAGAGCCAGAGCCTTAGCTCAAAAAAATAAAATTCACCTTATACTCACATTTCTTTGTGATTTTGTACCATCGCTGGGTTTCCCCAGTCTTCTGTTTATCTTCTGAACGGGACGTTGCCGCTGCAGCTCTTGATTAGTGACAGGGTCACGTGCCGCTGTTTACATCATTGTTCGGAGCTCTTTACTTCGAAACGGTCATGTGAGGCAGCAGCAAGTGACTTCTGCCACCAATCAGCAGCTGCAGTGAAGACAACCCAATGAGTAGAGAACAAGGGTAAACAGAAGACAGGGGAGACCCAGCACTGGAACAGAGGTGAGGAGGAAGGAGAGTATAGGTTTTTTATTTTATTGAGCATGTTATTTCTTCCCAGGATGAACTGGACAACCCTTCAACCCTTTAAAGAAGAATAGTAGTCTACCATAAAAGAAAAAAAGCAGACCAGAACTCTTGACATATCAACTATAGCCTATGGACTTAAACTTTAGATATATATATATATAATATATATATATAATATATATATATATAATATAATATATATATATATATATATATATGTAGTGAGCGTGTACAGCTGGGTTCACAACATAAATCCTTCAGACATCGAGACAGAGGCAGTCGTAAGGTACAAATGTTTATTTTCCGAATACAAACATATGGCAATAACATGCACAGCAAAACAGGTGAACACAAACAAAAGTCCTGCTCGTCTAAGCACTTACTAAACACAGGCGTAGTTTCCTCACTAACACCTTGTGAGCAACGTGGTCTTGGTGTAGCAAACACAGGCCTCCGCCAGTGTAAACGCCTCCAGCCCAAATGGTAGACTGGAGTTGCAGCCGGCACCCAGTCAGCTTACCTGCTGACCTTGAATAGGCCAGGTAAATCCAGGCATGGAACATGGGGAGTAAGCACCCACCCTACTCTTTGCTTACTCCCAATGAAAGGCTGTCCCAGGATGGCTGGAAACCATACTAACATACAGCTAAACGTATGTCAACAGTACATCTAATTTTGGCAAGGCTCCTCACCCTGGTGGCAAGTGTCTGGACTTCAAAAGGCATATATCCAGAGTCTGACTGGGATATAGATACCATTGCGGACCTTCCTGGCTGCTGCTTTACAACATATATATATATATATACACATACACATATTCACACACATATATATACACACATACTATATATATATATAATCACACATACATAATATATATATATATAATATATATAATATATATATATATATATATATATAATAATATATATATATATATATATATATATGTTATACACACACACACACACAACTGCATACATTTTTGTTAATAAAGTGTTTATTCCAGGCTATTAAACACACATTTTTTAATTACTTATTGGGTACCATTCTACTGCACATATCTACGAGAAGTCCAGAACAGTGGTATACGTCCATGCATGGAGCCTTACTTGTTAAGCGATTTGGAATAGTTGCAAAATTATCCCATCTTCTTCAGCCTTATCTGATGTCAGGCAATCAGGGGATAATGTAAGACTGCACCATCTAGTTATTACAAGCTAGAGCTATAAATAAGACCCCATTGCCATCTGCAACTCCCCAGTAAGAGACAGATCACCCTCATGTGCCGAACATTAGCCCTCAGAGGCATTTATAAAGCCTGGGACTTTGCCATTTAAAGGGGTTTTGCCACCATGTAATGTTGACGTGGGAACCTCCAAAATGGGTATTTAATCACTTTTCTAAATATATGTGATTAAAAAAAGTGAAAACTCTGAGAGCTACAGCATTTCTCAATCCCCCTTTGTTACCTCAAAGCTTCCCCTAATCACGACCCAGGAGCTGAAAGGCCGCGCTTGCGTGAATCACTTCTTATCTGATGACAGGCAAAATGAATGGTCTTTTAAGGCACCGGGTAGCAATATGTTTTCTTTTGTATACAGAATAACTAGCTGTAGTGTTATTAGATCCCTGCTTTATCTGATGACAGAGAACATGAAGAAGCTTTCAGGCTGCTGTGTAGAATAGGTGTTCTCTTTTGTATACAGAATTCACAAGTTATAGTTTGATTATTTGAGTGAACATGTCACAGGATCCCCTTATGCAGGGCTCTGTGCTCTGGCTGTGTGTGTCTGTGTGCGTCTCTGTCAGCTCCGTGATTTGTTTACATTACATTAGCATCTTAGCAGATAAGGCTCCTGACAGTGCCATCTGAGGCTGTCTTGCTGTATTGAATCCACTGTTGTACTGTTTATTAGTTCACTTAAGTTTTGAGATGCTCCCTTGGATTCCTCACTCCTCCCTCCCCTCTCCCTCTCTCCACTGCAGCTTCATGACTCAGCGTGATTTGTTGACATTCTGCCTGGGCTAATGAGAGAAGTAAGAAACTTGGTAAGAAACTTTCTCTCGGCAAATCCAATTTAATATACCACGAAGGTGACTTGGAGAGGGGTGACTTAGGTTCGAAAACCTATGTGGCAAGGGCATAGCTCCAAGACAAAATATCCTCTCTTTTCAAGGACTGTAAATCAAATTCGAATTTTGGATCCCACAAAGTGAAGTCTTTCCCAGTCGTGAAATCTTTTTAAGTCAGCCTTATCATAATAGTGCACTTTTAATTAACCCTTGCACCCTCAGAAAGGCCTCATCACATCAAACATAGAAAGTTAAACACGTAAGAAGATTTTAACTTCTTCTAACTTGATAACACTATTATTAATGCATAGCCTCTCTGTTACATGGCCGCCCAAGAAAATCCTAAGATATTTTCTGTCTCCTAATTCCCCGTTCTTGAGTCTGCTACTTGAAGACGGTAAGAATTTAAATTTTAATAAGGGTTAAACTTTAATTATGGTTTATTAGCTCAGTCAATTTCCTTTTTCAGGGCCAGTTTAACTCAGCAGAGGTTTCTAGACTCTTTCCAGGCAGCCAAATATAGAAAATTATGGCTATATATAGGTAGCACTTTTCATAAATGATGAGCATAAAACGATCAGTTTTTTCTGAAGGGTCTAATAAGCTCAACAAGACGTCTTTGCTTCTGCATGAACTATTTAAAGTACTCACCAGCTATACGATTTGTGGATGCAATATTATCTATACTGCCTGGGAATAATGGTGTTTTTCAGCTTTCTTTATTTTCTTAGACAGATTTTAGTTTGCAAGATCACATAAAAAAGTGTTAACAATAAAAAATTCCTGAATGAGGAGGAGTGAACAACCATAAGCGACAGAGAAAATCTCAACCAATCTAGAGCTGTACCAATCTTTTTACTTTTTTAATAAGTCCAAAATTCTGTGCTAATGTCCTTCATAATACAAAGAAGTTCAGTTACCAGAGATGTTCTGGATTAGCAGACAATTACACACATGTATATAAAAACACTCTGGAAAATCAAAAACCTACTACTATATTCAGTAAAATGTTGTGGTTGGTTCCCTCTGCCCAGTCATAAGCTCCGTGTACACAATGTAGTCTGTCGTCAGAAATATCTGGCACGGATTCACAGTGGAGATCCCAAGTGATAGTGGAATCAGGTGCGGTTTTGGCCGCAGATTAGTCCCATTAAATTTGGATAATAAGGATCCTTGCTTCCTAAGTGGATAAGAGGCATGTCACTTATTTATTTTTTCTGCCCCCGAAGGCTATGTTCACACGACATAATTGCGGCGCGCATTTCACGTCATATTTGCGCTCTAATACGAGCGAGATGTGTGCCACAAATACGGTAATCCATAGCTCTCATAGAGAACTATGGATTACGACTCCTCTCCCCGGGCATACAATACGATCGTATTGTATACGCGGGGACATAAGTGACATGTCAAATATTCACAACGCTTACGCGCTGCGAGTAATGACAGTCTTTGGGGCCGGCGAGCTGCCAGCCCCAAACCCCCACCCACCCCCGCGTTGCGCTACTCCCAAACACCCGACATAATTGTGGGGCGTACTGTACGCCCCGAAATTACGCCGCGTGAACATAGCCAAAGTTAATAACTTACGTTATTTACGTTAAATAAAATTAATTGAACATGGATAAGAGGTCGGCTTCACAGAGATTTCCACACTGAATAAACACAAGATTCTGCACAGAAATCCACTGTGTTAATGGGTCCTTATACCTCAGGCCTTTAATAGTATATTGCAGTTTATAACTGGAGATTTACTGTACAGTTTTACAGGTGTTGGGGTCTGTTTCTCTGTTACTATACTCCAAATTTTAGGCTTCCCTTCTCTCTGCCACAAAGCTTTTTGAAATATCTGTATTTCTACTATCTACTGATTGAACTAAAAACAAAGTATTGACTAGTGAAGTAGACTATATGAATTCAAAAAGTAAATTCAAAAAATAAAAAAACACAGCATACGCTTTTCTCTCCAAAAGGACCCTACTGGTGATGAATGCTACTATAGGGTATCCGTTAGAAGTGTCCATTTCATATATGTAGAAGTTTTTACCAGCCTTATATTACCAGAATATTTTGTAGTGTATTTTACCCTTAATTGAAGAAAACAAATACTAAATATAAGTTTATATTTTTCCTATTCTGCAAGTCCTCTACAATTCTAAAGATCTGGGTGAAATCCAGTACTACAGTTGTGTTCAGACTCCCAGCACTCAATAACCCAATTTCCATGCAGAATTAAAAAAAAAAAAATGTAAAATAAATTTTAAATAATCCTCTTTTCAGTAATTTCAACTTTACCAACAATATTAGGCTGGAAATAACTACATTTCAAGTATTTAAAATGACATATGATAAAACTTTCTTTTAGATGTGCTATAGATTCAGATTCTATCTATTTATTGGACTAAAAAGAAAAAGTATTGGCTAGTGAAGTAGACTATATCAATTCAAAAAATAAAAAAATAAGTTTTTTTCTCCAAAAGGACCCTACTGGTGATGAATGCTAGTGTAGGGTATCCATTAGAAGTGTCCATTTCATATAAGCATAAGTTTTTACCAGCATTATATTACCAGAGTATTTTGTAGAGTATTTCCCCTTATTTGAAGAAAACAAATACTAAATATAAGTTTATATTTTTCCTACTCTGCAAGTCGTCTCCAATTCTAGAAATCTGGGTGAAATCCAGTACTACAGTTATGTTCAGTCTCCCAGCACTCAATACCCCGATGTCCATACAGAATTAAAAAAAAAAAATTAAAAACCTTTTTTAAAAAATTCTCTTTTCAGTAATTTAAAACTTTACCATCAATATTAGGCTGGAAACAACTACATTTCAAGTATTTAAAATGACATAAGATAAAACTTTCTTTTAGATGTGCTATAGATTCAGATTCGGACAGCTGAGTTTCTATTTTCTGTGACATGCGCGCAACAAAAAACGTGCCAAGACATAGCATTGAATAGCACTCTGATTGTGCAATGCAAAGCTCACCACCTGCTATCCTAGTTTAACTGAACATCTGACTGCAATGTACACAAGAACTCCAACTAAAAATAAGTCGTCAGCTACGATTTATTAATGAGCTTAGTTAAACTCGGAGAAAAAACATAGAAAAATGTTAAAGCAGCAGCGCCCCTAAGAGTCCTTTTTAGGCAGTACATGGAATCCAGTGGATGAATATTGCAACAAGTGAACACTGGTAGTAATGCTTACATACAATTGGGACACAATCTAAAAGATGATCGGTTCAGCCACATTATAACGTTCCAGTACAACTGCAAAGTGAAATAAGTCTAACAAGGGGTCAGGTTACACCAACATAAAAAAGTTTTTAATATTCAATAATAAGAAAGAGATTCTTCCATTAAAGGATTTTGCCATCTTGAAAAATTCTCTCGTTACGAGCCGTCACCCGAGAACGGGAAGATGGTCATGCTCACGTTCTCCTACACTGACAACACTGCTAGGTGGGAGGCCATGTAACAGTGGGTATTCGGTGCAGTGTCTACATACAACCACAACCAGCTACGTGGGGGAAAAAAAATGATATCCAAACTAATATGGCCAATATAAAATTATATAAAATCAGGCAATCCCTTTACAATGTCACTATAAAAAATACTAATTTCTCTTCTTTATTCTGAAAATACGCTAAAAGTTTATGGATCATTCAAAGCATCAGATTGCATCACGTGTCCAATTCAAGGCCCATGAGCCGAATCTGGCCTATCATGTCCCTTTATGTGGCCCACAAGATCGTAGACTCAGTGAGTAGTAATGGATGAGGGTTTGACTCACAAATACCAGCTCTTCACTTTATCTGGAGGATGCAGTCCACATCTTGCTAATTCTGGATCTCCGGCGCACACCTCCACACCACTCTGTTCAGCAACTCACAGGCAATAACAGCTCTTATAGCCTCTCCAGACATCCTAGCCACCTTCCAAGGCACAAAGTGTGGTTCTAATGAGGTGAAAGGGGCTGGCTATGATACAACCTTAAAGAACATCTTGGCCCTTTACTGACCATGTGAAGCAACATAACATCTCTAGTGGAACAATTTGAACTACTATAGCATCAACCCAGGAAAAAGGAAAACACACCATTGGAAGCCTACTGGGACACTTTCATTTTGGTGCATATGGTGTTTCAAGTCATTTCACAATATCTTAAGTTGTAGTTGCATTTACACAATCTTAAAGTTACAAATGGTCCTTTGAGGGCAACCATAATGCTACTGTGGCCTTCAAAGGAAACAAGTTTGACACCCCTACATTAATGGTTGCCTCTAGAAGACTTGGAAGATGGAGCTCCAAAGTGAGAAGGTCCGAAAGACGCACCCAAAAAGGCTTTTGAAGGCTCTAGCAAGTGTAACATCTCACTCCAGTGCTTGATTCAAAGCTTACAATGCTCAGTATAATGTCCTCTATGGTGGTGTGGGGCCATTTAGCGTTGTAGTATGCTGTGGTGTGGTGTATTGTTTGGGAGACATCACAGCAGCTAGTTTGCGCACACTAGATCAGTAACAAATAAAAATAAGAGGGAAAAATTGGTGAAAAACGCCATGTACAAGTTAAACGACATCCAAAAGTACTACTACTAATGATGTACAGACACATACACACAGCAGCCAGTCCTGAGATGTTACCTGAAAGTACAGGTACATTCTAAGTATCTTTCATTGTCCTTCCTCAAACTTTCATTCAAATCAATAAAATTCAAAAGAGAAAGACCAATTCTTGATATTTTTTTTATTTCTGCAAAGGTAAAAAATTCATCAAGTAGAGCTATAAAATGACTCGTGTTTTACATATCCCATTTATACTGAAAATATGATCAGCTGGAAAGGTCATTTTCAGCTGCTAATGCTGCAAAATAAAATAAGATTACTTATGGTTCTTTTTCTCTTTTTTATGCATAAATGAGACCAAATGGAAAGTTCGGACAACCAAGGTAACCTATATAAATTACCTTTAAGAGATGCCGGAAGTACTCTGTCTCTTTGTTTGTTAAACAAATAATGTCTTCCATCCTTCCATTTAATAGGCAGATTATGGCACAATGAGTAACAAGGTGAGAATGAAAAATTTAAACCAAATTGCTGACTTTAGTTGTACAAGGTCTTATTTATAACAGTTTCCAATTACTAAGAGGAAAAAACAGCTCTAAGACTTGTAGCCATTAATAATTGAGACCACTATCTCGCTATTACCATTTCTCAAGATAAGACGACACCGCACCACAATGTAATTAATTGAACCGCAGCTAGGGCACACAATTTATTTACAACCTAAGATTCTTTAACCATGTGTTAACATTTCTGACAGAGCCGACCTTGGCCTATACGCACTTCTCACCATTCATTAAGTGTTAGAAATGGAAGTTAGGACCAATGGCATTTTATGCTAATGAGACCTGGCAGACCTTTCTCTACTCAGAACCTCCTCCACATATGCAAAATAATAACAGTTTATTTTAAGCTCACGATGTAAACTTTCTGTCCATTTTTACTGGGTTATTATTTATACTTTGGGCACAGTAACGCCCTCATCTACAGCACGTAGCAATATTATAGCTTGGAAAGCAAAAATCTAGTACAGCAGAAGTTTATGACACAGACATCCATGTGTATTTCCTAGAAATTTCATTATTTAAAAATATTACTGAGCAGTCATTAAAGAGGTATATGCAGCCCTCTATCGCTCTGTTCAAAAAGCTGTGAAAGCCTGTTTCCCCAGACAGGAATACACACCCTTTTAAGACGCTCTACAGAAATGTTTAGGACTTGAAGGGGTCGAGCCATGATAGACATTTAAAACTGGTTTTTCAGACGGTTTTCGGTTTTGAAAGCCATCTGTAAACCGGCTGTCAAACTTTACAACGGACCTTAAAGGGGTTTTGCCCCAATCTCATTTCATGCCTCCTGCATCCAGCTCTTCAGCTCTGTGTGCTCAGAAGGGGGGGTGTGTGATTTGTTTGAATTGCATATCATGTGACCCAGCAGGATGACATCACCATCCTTTCCTCTCTGTAGTCAAAGAAAGGTCTGTTTATGTAAAGCATTGTGAGTAGCTGAGAGGTAAAGCTTTTGCCTCCAGGCACAAGGGTCCTAGGTTCAAATCTCTGTAGGAACCAAACCTATGTTTTTTTTTCTCTTTATCAATGCACAAACCTCATTGAGGTTTCTGTTTTATTTATTTGCACTGTTTGACTTATTACTAAGGAGGACAGAGGACGGGAATAGAGTGACAGCACTTTGGGTTTGAACACTCAGTAGCTGCCTGAGAGGAGAAGTTATGTCTGAGCATGTGCGACCAGGCTGAGGAGCTCTCAGCCCTGGTCGTATCCCCTGGAGACGAGCTATAAACAATGGATCACTAAAGGAGCAGCTAAAACAAAAATGGTGGAGAATTTTTAATAATAATGAATGGTGAAAATGTTTGTTATTTCATTTGCAAGCTTCCCACGTCAATTTTACTTCGAGGCAAAGCCCCTTTAATGGAAAATCCGTGCAGCGGTCCCCACAGTTTTGGGCGGAATATGAACATCTCAATGCGATGGAGGAGGGCATTTCTCCGCAAAGAGCGGCCCCAAAACAGAGCAAATACCGGTCGGATAATCCGACCGGTATAGCTTTATGCCGTGGGGATGGGCCCTAAGAGTCCCACCAATCACTAAAGCCTGTGTTCTTCTTCATTGCGCTCGGACAGCAAGGAAGTTTTTTTTACAAAAAGCATTATTAAAACAATTATTATGTGGAAAAATCAGGTTTAATTTACTGACTAGGCAGCTACTCTATGTGGCCTATTCAATCAAATGTGTAAAAACCAAACAAAGAGCAACTTCTTTGTTAGAAATGCAGCAAATGTGGGACTATATGTAAGTTTTCTAACGCCATAATTTTTTAGCATTTAGCATTCTTCTTGATGACAATGAGATGACTCTGTTCATCTTGTACCAACTTAGACAAACAAATTAAAGTGGGAAACTTGCAAGCTAAATAATAAACATTTTCATCACTCATCATTATTAAAAATTCTGCACCGTTTTTGTTTTAGCTGCTCCTTTAGTGATCCATTGTTTACAGCTCATCTCCAGGGGATACGACCAGGGCTGAGAGCTCCTCACTCCTGGTCAGACATATTCAGACATTACATCTCCCCTCAGGCAGCTACTGAGTGTTCAAACCCCAGGTGCTGTCATTTTACTCTCGTCCTCTGTACTCCTTAGTAATTAGTCAAACAGGGCAAATAAATAATAAAGAAACCTCAATGAGGTTTGTGCATTGATAAAGTGAAAAAAAAATCCACAGGTTTGGTTCCTGCAGGAATTTGAACCTGGGATCCTTGTGTCTGGAGGTAAAAACTTTACCTCTGAGCTATTCAGAGCTTTATACATAAAAAGTCCTTTCTTTGACTAGAGAGAGGAAAGGCATGGTGATGTCATCCTGCTGGGTCACATGATATACAGTTCAAACAAATCACACACGCCCCCTTCTGAGCACACAGAGGTATGAAATGAGATTGTGGCAAAACCCCTTTAATGTAACTAAGAAGTCTGTTTCCCCGGATGAGATTATATACTCCTTTAAGACTCTCTACAGCAATGTTTAGAACTTGTGTCACGATAGACATTAACACCTATCCACAAGAAAAATGTCTGATCACTGACCGTTCCACCAATCACTAAAACGGGGGCCCCCGGGGATCCGATTCCTCCTCGCTGCGCTCGCACTGCAACAAAGTCTCTTTGCAAAAGCTAATATTAAAACAATTAACCAGTCTACAAATAGATCAATTTTAATTTACTGACAAGGCAGCTACAATAAGTGGCCTATTCAATCAGATGTGCAAAAAAACAAACAAAAAAAAAATGTGCAGCTTTTTTGTTGGAATTGCAGTGCCTGTGGTGACAATATGTACGTTTTCTAACATTTATCATTCTTCTTGATGACAATGAGATGACTCATTTTATCCCAATCCATACAACAAAGCTTAATTTCATCACAATACTCAATATTTTTTCATACATTATTTGACACATAAAAAAACAAATGATTGTAAAATATTTGGGATAAAAATGAGACTTAAAGGGGTTTTGCCAAGAAGTGAGTGCCTCACCTAACAGGCTGATACGCCCCTCCTGAGGCTTGACAAAAGGGGTGTTGTGTTTCTGTGTTTAAAAAAACAAGTACCTCCTCTGTGATGTCATCACTCCACCTCCCATGCACGTTCCTGATACTCAGTCTCTGTAGTTGAGCAAACATTGTTTTGCTAATCCACAGAGGAGAACTGTATTGTGCACAAGCTATATGCATTTCATTTCTCCCTCTTATCTGAGAGAAGATAAGCTCAGCAGGCAGCCTTCTTTTATTCCTTAAGGAAAGGCTAAAGGGAGAGAGGGAGGAGGGCTGAGCAGAGAGCCAGGGAGCGTCTGCATGTTTACTCAGATAATGAAATTAGAACTAGTGGATTCTCTATACAAAAGACACAGGATCCTTCTCCCCAGTCCCTTCAAAGCTCATTCATGTTCCCTGCCATCAGATAAGAAGTGCAAACAAAGATCAGCTCCTGGTCATATCTAATGTAAACTGTCAGGAAACCAAGGGCATGCAAGGCTGTAGCTCTAAGAGGCTTCACTGTTTTTGATGACATATATTTAGAAAAGTGATTAAATACCCATTTTGGAAGATCCCACGTCAACATTAGATCGGGGCAAAACCCCTTTAAATATGTCATTTTCTGATGATACATTACCTTTCAGATTCTAAATTTAGCTAGGGAAGGAAAAATCAACATGAAGTCTCCATTAGAGTAACTAAAAACATGTCAAATGACTTCTTGTCCTAGTGAAATATAGCAGTGAGCAGGTTTCTCTTGCAGCATTATTTTACAATTCATTACGGTTACATGGTAAACTAGCATTTAACTTACTGTCATTGTTCGCCTCTTTCTTCAGCATCTGCACCGCACCAACATACTTCTTCAGCTGAACTTTCAATACCTCGTTTTCCCTGTCCAAACATAATAGGAACATAATGCATCATGCAGTGATAGCTGAGGATAAACTGCAAGACACTATGAATGCAAACGTTTCTGAAATAATTGACAGATGATTCTATTGTTTAAAGTGCACCAATTATCTCCGCACAAGAAGGTAGCCACTTTTAAATGCACCCCGGCCACCGCGCGCAGCGTTAAAGCCTATAAATCATCAAGTGCCTCAGAAGACATTTTTGCTTTCAGGGAATTGATAAGCTGCAATTTCGGGAGTAAGCTTTAGGAGACAAAAGGTTCCTTTTACAAAGACAACATGACTGGTGCTTGATTTAAAAGTGGAATCAGTGATCTGCATCTACATATTAAAGAAAAGACAGGGGTATTTAGGAAACATGTACAACATGTTGTAATGCCCTGATATTTCCAATGTGCAATAGTAGTAGTGGCTGGATGATAGCTAGATATATTCATGGTACCGTAAAGAAACACACAAAAAAGTAGGCAATATTTAGTAAGCTTGTGTAATACAACGGCCCCTCAAGTTACAATGGCCTCGGGATACAATACTTTCCTAGGACATTATATAAATTACACTCCCTGTACAATGTCATAGACACTGTCGACCTGCAGCTCATGTGATTGATGGAATATTCAACCAATTATAATGAACATTTTTCTTCTAAAACCACTGTATTATTACAGTGCTGCAGTGATTGGCGGTCTAGTATCACCTCTCTACAGTACAGTGTGGTACTACAAGTACTGTACTGCTCTTTATATGTGCCTGCCTGAGCGGCTTCTTAGGGCACTAGGTGAGGGCATCCCACTTTTTTTTTTTTTTTTTTAATACAATGGGGCACATTACTTACTTTCCCCAAAAGTCTTGTGCAATCTGTGGCAAAATGCTGGTGTACATGCTTAACACCGTGTTATGTATTTTAGACAGTTTCTAGATACTTCTGCGCCTTATCTGACAAAAAGGGCAAGCGTGTGTGGCTTCTCAAAGAGGCGTGATAGGCCCCTATCTAGGAAAAAATGGTAAAGCCCATATTCTGGCTCCAATGATTAACCATATGGTCAAACCAGCAGTAAGCTAGCATCAGGGTCACGTGACTTCTGTGGGGGAACTGCATAGGAATAATGGAGAAATATTTATCATTAATATAGTTATTCCAGCAACAACTTCACTTGTATAACTGCTGTATCTCTAGGGAATGTCATGTTGTTAATAAAAAGTTAAATGTTTAAAGAAAAAAAAAAAGGAAAAAACATGCATAACATTTTCCAAGTGAGGTCACATTGGTCTTAATGAAGTGAACTGTAAAGTAAAGCGCATCTATGAGGCAGAGAGAAGAATGTGCGGTGCTTCTCCATAGACAATGACAGCCATAAGACACTGCTAGATGCAGTAATACTGGAGAAGTTCTGCTCCTCCATACACTACTGTTACCTGGATACCAGGGTCACATGACCTGTGTGGTGGTCACATGATAAGACGCTGCTGGAGGTAGTAATACTGGAGATGTTCTGCTCCTCCATACACTTCTGTTACATGGATACCAGGTTCACATGACCTGTGTGGTGGTCACACAAGATTCTGCTGGAGGTAGTAATACTGGAGAAGTTCTGCTCCTCCATACACTACTGTTACCTGGATACCAGGGTCACATGACCTGTGTGGTGGTCACATGATAAGATGCTGCTGGAGGTAGTAATACTGGAGAAGTTCTGCTCCTCCATACACTACTGTTACCTGGATACCAGGATCACATGACCTGTGTGGTGGTCACATGATAAGACGCTGCTGGAGGTAGTAATACTGGAGAAGTTCTGCTCCTCCATACACTACTGTTACCTGGATACCAGGGGTCACATGACCTGTGTGGTGGTCACATAAGATGCTGCTGGAGGTAGTAATACTGGAGAAGTTCTGCTCCTCCATACACTACTGTTACCTGGATACCAGGGTCACATGACCTGTGTGGTGGTCACATGATAAGATGCTGCTGGAGGTAGAAATACTGGAGAAGTTCTGCTCCTCCATACAATACTGTTACCTGGATACCAGGGTCACATGACCTGTGTGGTGGTCACATGATAAGACATTGCTGGAGGTAGTAATACTGGAGAAGTTCTGCTCCTCCATACACTACTGTTACCTGGATACCAGGGGTCACATGACCTGTGTGGTGGTCACATGATAAGATGCTGCTGGAGGTAGTAATACTGGAGAGGTTCTGCTCCTCCATACACTACTGTTACCTGGATAGCAGGGGTCACATGACCTGTTTGGTGGTCACATGATAAGACTCTGCTGGAGGTAGTAATACTGGAGATGTTCTGCTCCTCCATACACTACTGATACCTGGATACCAGGGTCACATGGAAGTTCTGCTATTCCATACACTTCTGTTACCTGGATACCAGGGGCCACATGATAAGACGCTGCTGGAGGTAGTAATACTGGAGAAGTTCTGCTCCTCCATACACTACTGTAACCTGGATACCAGGGTCACATGACCTGTGTGGTGGTAACATGATAAGACCATGCTGGAGGCATACCTCCCAACTTTTAGAGACTGCAAAAAGAGACACATAAAGCCACGCCTCCAATAACACCAAACAAATGACATCAAACCATTACGCACCTTTTACTACAACCCACATAGCAATCATGCCCCACCCCCTCTAAGAGACCAGCGCCAACACAGGAATAGCATTGCTGGGGTCTATAAATATGCATTTATATAACGTAATGTATTGTGTATACATAAACCTACTCAAATAGTTGTAAGACAATGTTCTATGGATAATACCACTATATAATGGTTGTACAGTGACCATAATAATACCGCTATACAAGGAGAAAATATGTACTGTTACTGACCAAACCATAACTTATATTATTAGATACCACTATATAAAGATCAAATAATAAAACCATATTATGACCCCATATCACCACCACATAGTGACTGAAAAATACAACCACACCATGACCACCAAATAGTGACCGAATAATACAACTACATTATGACCACATAATGACTGAATACCGCCACAACATGATCTAATATCACCACCACATAGTGACTAAATACTACCACATATCACCACCAAATAGTAACTGAATAATACAACCACATTATGACCACATAATGACTAAATAATACTACCACAACATGACCTCATATCACCACCATAGTCATTCAATAATACTACCATATATCACCCCCACCAGTGACTGAAAAATACAACCACACCATGACCACCAAATATTGACTGAATAATACAACTACATCATGACCACATATCACAACCATAGTGACAACCACATTTTACCACCACATAGTAACTGAATAATTCCACCATACTGTTCCTGAATATAAACCATTACACAACACTGCAGATGTACAAGTGATTACAGTGCAGTTACATTTAGTGACTATGGGGTGATAGGTGGTGGTGAGGGGGTTATAAGTGATAGTTGAGGTTTGTATTTTCTGTTGGCACAAGGCCGCAGGGATAGAGAGGAGGTCTGGCCATAGCTTGCAGGCAAAATCTCCTGTATCTGGCCTGTATTCTGCTCTATGCACCCCCAGATGATCAGTCACAGGCATTACCTTTAGGGGTGCAGGGGATGGAGATTCATACGAATATTATCAGATTCGGTGAACTATGTCAGACCAGCATTGCATCTATTTCTTAAGTAAGATGGTCAACGAGGGCTGGTGTTGGGAGTGTTTATTTAAACACTATTATCCCAGTACCTACCACAGCAGTGCCAGGTTACTGTCAGAAGGGGGACCAGGTCAGCTTTTGGAGCGACTGCAGCCTGGCATTTTTAAGGTGGGAAAGGACTAATATTAATGGACCTTTCCATCTTAATAATAGCCTGCATCTGCTGGTTTTAATTTGGCTGATTAAAAATGAGTGGATCCCATGACGTTTTTTTTTTTTTATCGTTTATTAAATTCTTACCAACATATGACGTATAAGTACGTCATAGTGCCGGCAATGAGCTTTTGTAGCGGGATCGCCATCCCGCGCTGTTTAGCCCCTTAGACACTGCGGAAAAGATGGCCGTGGCGTCTAAATAACATGCACGTTTCTCACTCTAATCGGGACATCAGCGGCGAGATAACACCATTAGAAAGTACATCTTGTCCCACAAAATAAAAGCCCTCATACGTCTAAGTAGGTGGAAAAATAAAGTTATGGCTCTGGGAAGGCGGGGAGGGAAAAACAAGCGTCAAAAAAAAAAAAAAAAAAAAAGACATTAAGGGGTTACAAATCTAAAAACAACAAATTATTTTTCTTTTTAAAGGACATGCGGCTCCCCCCATTTTTTTTTTATAACCAACCAAGGTAAAAGCAACAGCTGAGAGAAGCTCCATGGATATCGGCCCCTTTCCACCCTAAAATACCAGCCTGCAGCCACCCCAAAAGCGCACCATCACATTGAATGGTCTGCCTTCTGTTCTTCCCAGTACCCCTGGTGCGTTGGGTACTGGGGTAATAGTGACATAGGTGTAGTATCTGTGAGGAAGTGCGGTGAAAAAAAAATGCTGGCTGACACCAAGCCTCAGTGATGGTAATGGTGATGTCTTTGTCAGGTGCCTCTATTGCTAACACCTGAAGAAAATTACATGGGCAAGGACGGAGTTCACTTTCCTCCCTCTGGTGTGCTGTGAGCGCTGCCCCAACAAGACTGTATAGCAAGGCGTGAGCCCCCTGCAGCCAGGGATGTCAGTTGTGCATTTTATGATGCTTCCCTGGCGCCACTGCTCTTTTACACTTGTCGGCTGTCATGGCAGAGTCTGTGACAGCCAGCAAGTCTGCACAACACATCTCAATCCTGGGGATTCAGGTCATATGCCCAGGATCCCCGGGACATATGTGATGCTGGGCTAAAAATTGTGACTCCTCCCAGGTCCTTTTCAAAATCAGGACGGTTGGGAGGTACGTGGAGGTAGTGATACAGGAGAAGTTCTGCTCCTCAATAAACTACTGTTGCAAACCTGGAAAGTGTGACCTGGATACAAGGGGGTAACATGATGGTTTAGTCCATACAGTTACTCAATGGGAGCCGTTACGATGGACTGAAATATGGGCTATACCATTTTCATTTATTTTCTAGAAAGAGGTCTATTTCACTGGTATAAAAGATGTACAAGAATAGAATTTTCAAAACATGTCTATTAGAAAATAGTAGGACTCCCTATTACATACACAATAAATAAAACCAATTAAAAGTAGACACTCCCTTTAATTTTCTTAAAGGGGTTGTCTCACTATAAGGATTGTTTTTATGTTAAAAATCTTGCAAAAACAAGTCACTTTGCAATATGTGTCCAGTAACAGTGTCCTACCTATTCTGAGATATCTCCTCTTGTATGGGATACATCAGCTCCTCAGATTGCTATCTCTCCTGATAGGCTGCCAGCACTGGGTGCTATGGATACAGACCTGGCTTCTACTAGGCTGCAGTAGAAGCCAGTAAACACGCCCCTGAATTCAAAATGAAACCAAGAAAACAGGACTGAGGTAAGATGAATCAATGTAGTGAGACAACCCCTTTAAACCTTATTTATGTATTATGTTGGCTGACATTTTTGGGGCTTTAGAACAATTTCCATAGAGTTATGGTTTAACATATAATGGTTGTCGCTAAACCAATTCATACTGTATTTTGAGGGACTATTGTATTTAAAAAGTCTCATCTAAGACAATTCTGTGTATGGAAGCTCCAAATTTTTCACAGTTGCTTATACCGTATGATAAATTTGCTGCTCTTTGTTTTGCTTTGAGCTATGCTGCCCCCTTGTCCAATAAACCACCATAAGTGTTTAATACATATTTTGTCACATTTAACAATAAGGAATAGGTGCAAATTTATTAGTAAATTTGCCCAAATGCGCTTAGAAATCTTTTACAGGTTTATTTACTTTAAACAATATATTCTGAACTTTAAGCATGTGTACTCTAAGGGTATGTTCACACGGCTTAATTGCGTGCCGTACATTACGCCCCGCAATTACGCCCGGTGTTCGGGAGTCGCGCTGGCCCGCCGGCCCCATAGACATGTATTACTGTCTAGACATGTCAATTATCTCCCCGCGCATGCAATACGATCCTATTGTACGAGCGGGGGGGAGGCGTAATCCATAGTTCTCTATGAGAACTATGGATTACCGTAATGATTGGGACACATTTTGCTCGTATTAGAGCGCACCAAATACGTGGCGAAATGCGCTCCAAAATAAGCCGTGTGAACTTATCCTAAGGGTATGCTCACATGGCGCATAGTTCAACAGCGCTCCCACTGACATTCACTTTCCCTCGTTTGTAAACACTCAATGAGTGCTGTGATTCAGCCGTATTGCAGCGTAATTACGCCCCACAAATATACTTTGTGAACATAACCTAATAGTTATATGAATATAGCAATGGGCTAAAGGATATGTATGGGGTGATGCTTCTGTCAAAGCTAGCGTTCACCCTCTTTTGCGAATGAAGACTGTCTTTGTAGTACTGTTGCAGGCTCTCTTATGACTAGTCTTGAAAGCTCGGCCAATGTATTGTTATAAGCTGCCTCTGCTACAAATTTGCTGTTACGCTGGCATTGTTGCAGGCTAGAATTGCATTCAATGAAGTTGGCATGGCAATAGTAAAAAAGAAAGGTGTTGTCTCCTTTATGGGGGCACTTTGGTTCTGTAATGGAGGGACTTTAAGAAGAGGGGTATAGAAGTGTTATGTGCTGTGCTTACCTTTACACTTTAAAAAGTAATAGATATGCACTCTCCCACACCACTTTAGTGATGTGACTGAGGCAGTGGAAAAGTGATATGCTACCAGTCAAATTATTTTGCACCCGTTCATGAATGGTCATGACTAAAAGGCATTTAGGTCAGAAGCACTGAAAAACACTAAGGAACAAAGCTGTAGAATTTTGAGTAACTGGTGCCCCCAGGAAGAACACACAAGTCATCAGGTGTGCCCACAATGCCAGCAAATCTTGCCTTCTAAAGTTGCACTGACACCTTACAATCTTTTCCAGAAATCCTTACAAGCATTGATTGGCCATTACCAATTATAGACTAACAAATAGTTAAATTCAGCTGCAAAATTAGACCAGTGACTTCATTATTTGGCAGATCCACATAAACCACCTAGAGTCTTTTGACAGTGGGGGGTGCAGTTCCCCAGTTGGCAGCAATGTATTATTGCCTCACTGGAGGGTGCAGGCCTCTATAACACAACTGTGCTAGAAATGGAGCAGTCTCTGACCAGAAGAAGTCTCAAATCCCAGCCATTTAACCCTTAACTGGTATGGGACTACAGCATTACCAAACAGGACTCTAATTGGGTCACCCAGGTTCCCTGTGAACCTATCAGAGCACAGGGAAACCCTCTACAGTAAGATATGGGCACCTAGAACAGACTCATGGGCTGTCTGTCCTAGGAGCCTGCTGTTAAGTTACAGTATGTGCTGCCCAATGGCCTGTGTCACAGTGACACAAAGTAGATAACATACAGGAGTATGCAGAGAGGCAAACATTTTAACTCATCATTAAAGCGGTTGTCTCACTACAAGGATTGCTTTTTATGTTAAAGATCTCTCAAAAACAAGTCATTTTGCAATATGTGTCCAGTAACACTGTCCTACCTATTCTGAGATATCCTCTCATGGGCTGCATCAACTCTTCAGGTCGCTATAGCTACAGACCTGGCTTCTACTGCAGCCTAGTAGGAGCCAGTAAACACGCCACTGAATTCAAAATGAAACCAAGAAAACAGGACTGAGGTAAGATGAATCAATGAAGTGAGACAACCCCTTTAAAGGGGTTGTATCATTTCATTAAATGGCCTTCAGAATAAGAGGACAGTGAAAACAAGCAACTTTGCAATTGGATGTCATTAGCAAAGCTGTCTTGTTTTCACAGTCTCCCTTTTCTTCGTTTTCTGTAAACAAACTTCTCCAGTGTCGGTTGGAAAGTCGGATCCCACCTCCTTGCATTTCTGCCTCTCACTCAGAATTAAGGGCTGTGAACAATTTCATTTTATACGGTTAGCTGCCTCCTCATTGACACTGCAGCTGTCTCTATAATCAGAAAACAGCAAAATTGTACCACGGTGCCTTAATGCTCCTGCGTGTAAGGGGCCGACAAAAATTTCACTCTATACAGCTAACTGCTCCTCATTGACACTGCAGCTACTGCTACAATCAGAAAACAGCAGAATTGTGCGTCGGTGCCTTATGAAAACATGAAGGGAGATGGATCTGTGCTCTGGATGGATTCAACTGTAGCAAACCTCCAGCTGTGAGAGATCAGTGCTGAGTTCATAGAAGGCTGTCTAGACTGAATGCAAGCCTGTGGTATGTAAACAGCTCTTACAAAATAAGACTTCATAGGGAGAGGACACTGATATGTGGAGGAGGGGGGGGACACACTGGAGCCAGAATGAATAGTGAAAGGGGGATCCCCCTTCAGTTAAGAAAAACCCAGCTGGGAGGGGAAGAAACGCCCCTGGATTTCAGGAAGTGAGAGCATCAAGCCTCAAGAGAACAGCCCAACTGAAGAAGCGATACAACCCCTTTAAGGCCTTATCTCATTAAGGGTTACATTTATAATTTGTTTATATTTTTAAGATGTAATACTTGGAAAACATTGTTAAACTAGAAAGCAATAATACGAGTTGAAACACGTTAGGCTTGGTTCGCATATTAATCGGAGGTACTCTTCAAAACCCCATTCGCAGTGGGGAAAGCAAACTCACAGCGGAAACCAATGGCCCCGAACTGACCTTCTAGGGGTTCTATGAGTTTCCACTGCAATTTCATTTGAACAGAAAATATCTGCAGCATGTTGACTATTTTTTCCATCATTCTCGCAGGAATTTGCAATGGTGGTTCCAACACAGAGGTCACCAGGCCTGAACATGTGATACATGTTAAGATCATATTTTTCCTACAGGAGAACAAAAATATGCTACTATTGTTAGAGTATGTTTACACGGCTTATTTTTCTGCATGAAATTGAAGTTTAGGTCAAAATGTATTGCCCCATTTACATTCTAGGGAACAATATGCTTGTAATTGGAGTGGGAACACAGGCAGTGATATGCTCAATATTCAGTGAGCAGAAAAATTTGGGTAAAAAAAAGAGAGAATAAAAAAGGATTCCCATTGAAATAATTGGGATACGTAAAGCATGCAGAGCAGGTGCAGAATTTCATGTGGAAAAACGCTGACTTTCCACAAGAAGCCCCACGACAAGATGCCTTGTGAACAAGCCCTTATTACTGAGATGCTATCAATAAAGTATATACATTTTGAATTATCTTTTGCAATTCACCAGTTGCATTGTACTGGTTTCTCAGTTTCAGCTAATTGAAACAAAGTGTAGGGCATAGCCTCTCTCTACTCATTCGGCATACGTGCATAGGTACACCTGCATAAAGCATGCTTCCTGCTTCAGTTTTATCTTTTCTTATTTTTCAGGAAAAACTGGTGGCATTCCCACCCTCTGTCAAACTCTTCTGTCTCTACAATTAGGGGTGTTCCTCATGAGAAGTGTTGCGCTTCGGAATAAGATCAAGCCTGTCTTGTTGGCAGACTGCCAACTGGTTAGCTAATCTCTCCGTAAAAATTCTGACCTGGCCCAAATTGGCCCAACCCAAATCCGAAATGTAACACTACTCTAGAGAAGCCAAGGTTTCTCCCTGAATAGGAAACAAATCCTGGTTCCTCAGACTAATATTTCCTTTATATAACAGATGTTGTTAGATTTATCAGTAGCTATGTAAAGATATACTCCCAATATAAGAACTTTAGGACAATATATCCATAAAAGATTTCTTCTTTAATTTATAGCAAAATCTAAAAAGACATATAGGCTAAGTAGCATTATGTAAAGCAATTTCTCAAGATTTTGAGTAAACACTTGCGGTTATATTCCTCTCCAAGCCTGGAGTACTGCATCCAACTTTAGAGCGCTCTAAGTCCAAGCGCTTTTTTCGTGCAGCTTTGCACAGCTTGCTAGAGGTTGTTCATCACGCTGCGAAGACGGCTGATCTGAGGTGTGTGCACTGCTGCTCTGCAACGTTTCCGGGTCCTCCCCCTTTCTCAAGGGAAACGTTGCAGAGCAGCAGTGCACACACCTCAGATCAGCCGTCTTCGCAGCGTGATGAACAACCTCTAGCAAGCTGTGCAAAGCTGCACGAAAAAAGCGCTTGGACTTAGAGTGCTCTAAAGTTGGATGCACTACTCCAGGCTTGGAGAGGAATATAACCGCAAGTGTTTACTCAAAATCTTGAGAATTGCTTTAACATAATGCTACTTAGCCTATATGTCTTTTTAGATTTTGATATAAATTAAAGAAGAAATCTTTTATGGATATATTGTCCTAAAGTTCTTATATTGGGAATATATCTTTACATAGCTACTGAATACGGGGCTTCTGAGGAAAGTGCCCACGTTAATACTCCTTTGTATGCGGTTCACACAGGTTTATTAGAGGTCATTATATTATATCGTATCGGTTAGATTTTTCAGAACCATAGGGAAATGGTAAGTGACATTTTTAGGGGTTGGGGACATTTTTATTTTTTTCCGAAAGCTTTCCTAGAGGTTTCCTCTGAATTGACATAGATTGTCCATATAGAAACAGGACAGAACTTTTTCTTATTTATGAATATAACTTAAAGGGCTCATTCTAGACAAAACTGAAAACTGTTGCTTAAAGGGGTTGTCTTATTACAGTTATTCATCTTACCTTAGTCCTGTTTTCTTGGTTTCATTTTGAATTCAGGGGCGTGTTTACTGGCTTCCACTAGGCTGCTGTAGAAGCCAGGTCTGTAGCTATAACAACCAGTGCTGACAGCCTATCAGGAGAGATCAAACAGGTCTGTAGCTATAGCGACCTGATGAGCTGATGCAGTCCATACAAGAGGGGATATCTAGGAATAGGTTAATGTTAATGGACATATATTGCAAAGTGACTTGTTTTCGCAAGATCTTTCACATGAAAATCCTTGTAGTGAGACAACCCATTTAAGCTAAACTCTTTTGAATCACCCGATATATCATTTTCTAACCTTGCCAACCCATTCCCGAAATTGCCTGATCCCTCACACCTAACCAGATAAATAATAAAGGGAGCCACTGTTAAACTGCACACCTGCTGAAATACTATTTACACAAAACTAACTTTGTTAAAAAAAGACAAAATGTGAGCAATTCTTGGGTAAAAAAAAAAAAGAATTTATTCTTTTAATTGCCATTTTTGGGGTATTTTACTTATTTTGGTTCAATACAATTTGCCCAAATATGAAAAAGATACAAAAGAGCTGTAATCTAGTTGGGTATTTTATAAAATTCATTTTGACAAGACAGTTTTGCTTTTTTAAGCAAACCCAGTGTTGAGCATTTCTCTTGCCTTAATTAAAGTTCTCCTAAGGGTGTACTACTCTCTTGTCTATATGTTGATATAGATTTTTCTCTGCAGTTACCTGCGCAGGATAGAGATGCTCCACTGCTTACCATTGTTCATCAAGCTTAATATTGTTGTATACGCCGCCTGCAGAGCTGTGGGGTTCCTACTGATTTTCACTTCATTTTTTTATGTGGTTTATTTGAATATCTCTTGTTTTTCTGTATTTCCCTTAAGCATTTGTCTCTGTCTTTATATAAGTAGAAGCACCGGGGTAGCTGCAATGTAAAAAGACAATAACCTACCCACATTGTTCGTACAAACCAATTAGCTTCAGGTCTATATGGAAACATCAATCTATTGTGTCATTTTATTCCATGAAACCACAAGGTTGATGAAAACTACAAAACAACAAAGGTCACTTGCTGTTCTTATTTGACAAACAACATCTGAATCTGCTGTTCATGCAAACCGGACCCTTACCAATCAATGTTCCACTGCTAAAAGGTAGCAAAAAAGTTGTTTTACAAAAATTATTACTAAAATAATGTTCTTTCCTTCTCCCACTGCACCTGAACGTCTTAAAGTCACTTTGACACTAGCAAACGGAATTCCATTATAAAGCTTTGAGTTAGTAAGAGCAGTTCACCACCTGATCCCTGAGCAGTCTCCATCTGGACGATCCTTTCAGTATCTTAATAAATTATCAAAGCCCAGATCCATCTCCATACAGGTATAAAAATGTAAAAGTAATGATGGAATATTTCTACTGCTTTTTTCATGGCTTTCAATGAACTGAAACTACAAAGAATATAGTATGTCGGAATAGATCAACAGGAAGTATATATATATATATATATATATATATATATAATATATATATATATATATATATATATATAATATATATATATATATACATAAATACAGTTGAAACCAGAAATTTACATACGCTATATGAAAAGACACATAATGCATGTTTTTCTCACTATCTGACATGAATTCAGAATGAACCTTACCTGTTTTAGGTCAATTAGGAACCAAAATTATTTATATTTGCCAAATGCCAGAATAATGCAATGCAAAGTCAAAAGTTTACATGCATTTCATTAGTATTTTGTTGCATTGCCCTTAAACTGTATGGCTTGGGTCAACATTTTGGATATCCTTCCACAATAGTTGGTAGGAATTTTAGCCCATTCCTCCTGCCAGGACTGGTATAACTTGCTCACACCTGCCTTTTCAGCTTTGCCCATACATTTTCAATAGGATTGAGATTAGGGCTTTGTGATGGGCACTCCAGAACACTGACTTGCTTGTCCTTAAGACACTTTGTAACCAGTTTGGCAGTATGCTTTAGGTCATTGTCCATTTGGAAGACCCATTTCCGCCCAAGCTTTAACTTCTTGGCGGATATCTTGAGATGTTGCTTCAGTATTGCCACATAATTTTCTTTCCTCATGATGCCATCTATTTTGAGAAGTGCACCAGTCCCTCTTGCAGTAAAACAAAGCCACAACATGATACTGCCACCCCCATGTTTCACGGTTGGGATGGTGTTTTTAGGCTTCCAAGCTTCTCTGTTTTTCCGCCAAAGGTAACAATGGTCATTATGGCCAAACAGTTAAATTTTAGTTCCGTCAGACCCCAGGACATATCTCCAAAAATGTAGGTCTTTGTTCCTGTGTGCATTTGCAAACATTAATCTGGCTTCTATATGTTTCTTTCAGCCCATGTTGATACAGTACTCGTTTCACTGTGGATAATGATATACTCTTACCAGCTTCCGCCAACGGGTTCACAAGGTCTTTTGCTTTTGTTCTTGGCTTGATATGCATATGTCGGAACAAAGCATGTTCATCTCTGAGACACAGAACCTGTCTCCTTCCTGAGCGATATGATGGCTGCACATTCAACTCTTGTTTGTACTTGAGTATAATAGTTTGTATAGATGAACAAGGCAACTTCAGGTATCTGGAAACTGCACCCAAGGATGAGCCAGGCTTGTGCAAGTCCACAATTCTCAATCTGATATCTTGGCTGATTTAGACTTTCCAATAATGTTACACACAGAAGCAGTGTGTTTCTGGTGTGCTATAAAATACATCCACAGGTGTGTCTCTAATTAACTCAGATGTTGCCACAAAACCTATCAGAAGCTTCTAAAGACATGACATCATCATATGGGCTGTCCTAAATTGTTTAAAGGCATAGTAATCCTAGTGTATGTAAACTTCTGACTTTGAGGAAAGTAAGAATAATGCCGGAAAAAATTCGCTCTCTCTCATGATTCTGGCATTTGGCAATTATAAATAATTTTGGTAATACTAATTGACTTAAAACAGGTAAGGTTTATTCCGATTCCTTGTCAGATAGTGAGAAAAACATGCATTTGCATATTTTTATATAGTGTAAATGTCTGGTTTCAACTGTACAAATACATACATACTGTAAAAACTTTAGCTCCCTGTCACCTCAAGAGACTATACGGGGTCCCATTAGCTCTTCGGAATACCGTCTTTTCAGAAAACAGATTATGGCAGATTATAGGTAGATTAAAAACTGGCTTCAGCAGGCTTTTTCAAGCAGATCAGTGTACAAAAACAAAAAGCATAACATAAATCCTAGGTCATCTGGTCAATAACTAGAAACGGTTATCTCTCGTTATATACAGCCTAAGCCTACCACCCAACAACACAAACAGCAGTAGTCACAACAGTATCCACTGGTTCAGGCTTCCTCAGGCCTGCAACACTTGCTTTTCTCCAGCTTAGGAGCCCTATCCACAGCTCAGTAGCGATACCCCCACCCCTCCCATATCTGAAACCTTATATAACAGAGTTCTTCCCGGTGTCTTCTAATGATCCCAAACAACTGAAAATTTGGAGTGGAGTTCGCTTTGTTGCCACTCCCAAGCCGATGCTTCTCCAGGTCTTCCAAAACGCACAGCAGAAGACACCACATTCTCCGCATTAGTCAGACTAGTGGCAGGCATGTGACCACCTCAGGCAACATGACCTCTTCAAGTATTTCGATATATGGAAACTGGTATATGGTAAATAGGCCTGGCACCATAATAAGAGAACCATGCCCATATCATGATGCTTGCCCCACCATGCTTCACTGTCTTCAGAGTGTACTGTGGCTTGAATTCAGAGTTTGAGGTTCGTCAGATGAACTCTCTGTGGTCCTTGGACCCAAAAAAAAACATTTTACTTTCATCGATCCACAAAATGTTTCTCCATGTCTCTTTTGGCCATTTGATGTGTTCTTTAGCAAATTGTATCCGCTTCCACAAGTCTGTTTTGTAACAGTGGGAATTTGTGGGGACTTCTTGCTAATTAGCTTTACACAGGCCTCTTCTAACTATTACAGGACTCACAGGGAACTTGAGACTGTCTTTGATCATCCTGTTGCTGATCATTGGCTGAGCCTTTGCCATTCTGGCTTTTGTTCAATCCAAAGTGCGCTGTTCTTCTGAACAATGTCTCAAACGACCCATATTTATCAGGTTTTCAAAGGAGAAATTCATGTACAGCATGTGCTGGCTTCACCCTTAAATAAGGGCCACCTGATTCACACCTGTTTCTTCACAGAATCATTGACCTCACTCATTGAGCTCCACACTGCTATTATTTTGAACATCCCCTTTCAAATAATTATTCAAGTACACAGACTCAAAAACATGCCGACCATGATTGCCGAGTCTGTTGGTTTTCTAAGAATCTACTGCACCAACTGGTAAATTGTTTGACCTGTAGTAATATAATTTATAACAAAAACTTTGATAAATCTGGTTAGTCATATTGGACTGTTTTTATTTGGAACAGGACTGTACACACATATCCCTCCATTTTGGACATGCATTTCAGTCATCTATCCAGGCTTAGAAATACATCAAAAGGTGAGATTGTATAGCGGTAACCATCTGAAGTGAGGCCAGTTTGCTGTTGGTGATGAGCCCTCACAGTTCAATCAAAAATTGCGTTAAGAGCGAATCAATATTTGCCTGCCTAAACGCGATGATATGTCCACCACAGCTCCCTGATCTTAACTTCAGCGACCTTGTCTGGATTGAAGGATCGAAGCTGCTACATCCACAGAGATCTGCGCTTAGTTCTCCAAGATAGCTTGAATAACCTCCCTTCCGAGTTCCTTCAAAACGTGGGTGCTTTCACACGGTGCGTTTTTGACGAGTTTTTTGTGCAGCAATGTACAGCATTAATTGCTGCGCCTTTCTGCACAAAAAATACACCAAAAAACACGCAAAAACACACCGTGTGAAAGCACCCTAATTGATTACTTACCTGTAACACCTTCCCTAACAATTAAGATAACTGAAAGGAGCTTGCTGGTAATAAAGGCAGTTTAATTGCTGTGCAGCACAACAAGTGAAGAAGCACACCAAAAATGCCACAAAACCGCACCTTGTGAAAGCACACTAAGTGTACTTAGAAGAATTGATGCTGTTTTAGGGTATGCGCAAACTGCTTATTATGCCGCGTATCGCGCTTTATACGCGGCAAAATGCGTGCAGCAATTATGGTAATTCACAGCGCTCATAGAGAGCTATGAATTACGCGTCGTCTCCCAGGGCATACAATGACGTGAATTGTTTGCGTCGCTTACGTGCCACTGACAGTGTATATCAATGGGGCCGGTTTAGATTACTTCTTCTGTTCATTCTCTTTTTTTGCATTTTGTCAATTGATAAAAATTAACAATTAGCACTTTTATGTTTGAAAGTACCGTATATACTCGAGTATAAGCCGAGTTTTTTAGCACAAAAAATGTGCTGAAAAAGCAGTCCTCGGCTTAGACTCAAGTCACTGTCGGCATCCGGGCGCTCTCCCGGCCCGAGCACCAGCAGGGATACTTCAGCTGTATGTGACTCCTCTGGGAGCGCATACAGCTGACTGTCGAGTCAGCCCACAGCATCCGGGCGCTTCCTGCTTCGCAGAGGACTCCGGAAGGCCGCAAGCAGAGTTGTGACCTTCCGCTGTATCCGGCACAGGCGGTGTGTCATCACGCTGCCCGATGACATCACGCCCTCTCTTCCGACAAGAAAAGAAGATAGAAAGCCTCGGAGTCGGAGCAGCGGGGGAGAGAGGTAATAGTATCTCACAAAAGTGAGTACATCCCTCACATTTTCGTAATGTTTTTTATATCTTTTCATGGGACAACACTGAAGATCTGACACTGACATAATGTAAAGTAGTCAGGGTACAGCTTGTGTAACGGTGTAGATTTGGTGTGCCCTCAAAATAACTCAACACACAGCCATCAATGTCTAAACCACAACAAAAGTGAGTACATCCCTAAGTGAAAATGGACAAATTGTGCCCAATTTGCCATTTTACCTCCACAGTGCCCATTGACTCGTTAGTTTTTAAAGGGTCTCGGGTGTAAAAGGGAGAAAGGTGTTTAAAATTTTGGTGTTTTCGCTTTTACATTCTCACTCAAACTGGTCACTGGAAGTTCAACATGGCACCTTATGGCCAAGAACACTAAGCATCTGAAAAAAAGAATTGTTGCTATAAGAAGGTTGTAAACCCACCAGGAAATTTGGTGCACATGGTGGCAAGACTGACATTTTTAACAAAACGGGTTTTCACTCCGAAAAGGCCCTTTTGCTAGGGGGACCAAAAATTTTGAGTGAACGTGCTTCACACATATCTAAGATTGTCTTTTCAAAAGAACAGAGTGCTGTCGCATTGCTGCCAAGTTACGGGTTTTGGGGGGGAAGCCATACTCAGAACCATACGCTACACACTGCATAAAATTTGGTGCAGGGCTGTTGTCCCGGGAACCTCTTCTAAAGATGAATGCACAAGAAACTTTGAAAAACATTTTTGCTGAAATAAGCAGAAAAAGACATTATTACTGGAACCATACCTAGGGGGCTGAGATATAAAAAAACTTACTTCCAGATGTGCAAGCTTTGTTGGAAACCCATAGGGACAACCCCGAGTGGTCTTGCTACGGTCAAGCATGGTGGTAGGAGTGTCATGGTTTGGGGCCACATAAGTGCTGTCGGTTGTGGGGAGCTACAGTTCATTAAGGGAACCATGAACCTACCAACATGTAGTGAATAAGAAGCAGGGGATGATCCCCTTCCATCAAAACTGGCTCAGGACGTATTTCAGCATTTGATCCCAAACTCACCTCCTAGATCACGGTCTCGAAAAAGAAAAGAGGGTAAAGGGTAAACTGGCAAGCAGTTTCCAGACCTAAACCTTTTGACACTTTGGGGCATCCCAAAATGGAAGTTGAAGGAGCCAAGGGCTCTTACCCACCAACTCCGGATCTTTCAAAGGTGAAAGGGGTTCCAGGGGTTTTGCAACCGGGAAAAGCCTAGTAAACTTCATTCTAAGAAGAGCAAAGGGCCCATGAAAAAAATGGGGGCCCAGGGCAAAAATTTTGAAAATTTGTGCACAATTTCCATTTTCATTAGATGTGTATTCCTTTCTTCCCGCGTTCAGATGTGGTTGTTGGTTTTTTTTGAGGACACATCAAATCTAACAGTTATAAAACCTGTCCTGATTCTTTAAAATTGAATCAAAGAGTCATTTATTTTTTTTCCAAAAGAAAAAAAATTTTCAGATTTTCACATGTTTTGTTTTGGGGGCAAAAAAATTCCAACATATTAAATGATTTTAAAAATCTTTTTAAATCAATTTTAAAAAATCCTTCGGGTAAAAATTTTTAAAAAACCCGCCATGTTTAAAAGCCCCCCCCCTGAGGGCAGCACAATAGTGACGACCTGCTTTTCCAGCCTGGGAATATAAACTTGTGCTATCAATCAATTTTTAAGGGCCCCAAAAAATCAAAAAAAAGACTGCGGGTTTTTGTGCCAAATACCCCGGGCCCGGTGGAAAAAAGGGCCCCGATTTTTTGAGGCAAATTTTGACATTGCGGTAGTCCAGCCAAAGGTTAAAAATTGTTTTCTTAACTTTATAAACAAGCTCATGTGCTAAAAATAAACACCAAAAAGAGGACCATCTGGTCGGACAGCATTTTGGGGCAATGAGATAGAAGGTGATCATAAGCAAAAAAAAACTTGAACAAAGCAAAATAAAAACAGCAAAGTATTTTTGGGAATAATCTTTATTTTTCCCCGTCCCCAAAAAATTTAAAAGCCAAACATGTAGTGAGTAAATCCCTTTAAGGGGTTTTGTCAAAATCTCCCTTTTAACCCCCCGCCTTCAGTCGGTGCTCAGAAGGGGATTTGTATTTGTTTAATTGCATTTAATGTACCCTAGGATGCACACCAGGCCCTTTCCCCCTGTAGCCCCGAAAGGGGTTTTTGTAAAAAGAACTGTAAGTATCAAAGAGTCAAAGAGGAAAGTTTTTTTTTTCCAGGCAAAGGGCCCAAGAAATACAGAGGAAGGGAGTAAGTGGACAGCACCCGGGGTTAACAAATCGTACTGCCTTAAGGAAGGTGAGTCTGAGCAAAAGGCCCCCTACTGGAACTCGCACCCTGTCGTATCCCCCCGGAGAGGCTTAAACAATGGTCACTAAAAGGACCCCAAAACAAAAACAGTGCAGAATTTTTAATAATGTAATTAATTACAAAAATTCCCACATCAATTTTACTTTGTGGCAAAACCCCTTTAAGCTTAACCGAAGTCTACTCCCTAACCCCAAAAATAGGGAAAGGGGATTTTATTAAACTAATAGGCGGGGGAGAGCGAACACCAGACTCACCTCTTTCTGCCACAAAGCTCCTCCTTGTACTCAGCTGAGTTTTATGGGGCTCTGCAACACCCTAGCATTTTTGGGTTTAAAAACCCAATTTAGACAAAAACCGCACAAATTTGATCAAGGCATCTCCAAAATAGCAGGTCTTGTGAAGAATTACCAGTATGGTGCTTTGAAAACAAAAAGGGGCAAAAAGGGAAGGGCAATGTTGAACTGGCTACAATGTCATGTATGATCTCAGATCTCGGTTCAATCTGTCTGATGTATCCTATCCATGCAAGCCGCAACTTAAAGGGGTTGTCTCGCTACAAAGATCAGCTTTCAACATGTAGGGAACACTAAACTAAGACGTTTTCCAAATATATTGCATTGTACATTTTTTTTTTGTTAAGGAACTACAAGTGATTTTATCACCTTCTGTGCTCTCTCTGGTTCCCCAAGTGACCGACCTGTGTACTTCTCCCCCCCTTGCTGTTTTTTCTATCTGGTAGCAGGGAGTGATGTCATCACACAGGTGGCCCAGCACAGAACTCTGGACAGTGAGAGCTTGTTTGTTATCTGATCATTCAGACAAAAGCCAGTAATTACTGCTGTTTACTTAAATCTCATGCTGTCAGGACCAGGAAAGCTTCTGAGTTAATCTAATTAGCAGAGGTCCTAATACATAGAGCTCATATGCTAATTACAGACAGCTTGACCAGGAAGTGACAGAGCAAAGCTGCATTATTTCATTCATGCATCCTTTGAAACTTTGAGATGAGACAGAATCTGCTGCTATCATCTAAGTACCAAATTCCAGAGGCCACGTTTAGAGGTCTTGCAGAGTTTATGCCTTACCGGTAAATAGATCTAAGACTATAGCAACAAAAGACATAAAAATTCTTGGACTGAATCACTGTATCACACATCCATGTGCTTTTAAACCCTAGGAGATGTCTTTTGCTATAAATTGTACCCAGTGACATCAATACTGTCAATCTTGCAGACAGGAACACCTGTTATATTGCTTCTGAAAAACAAAAGCTTGGAAAATTGGTGTCTTGCAATAAATGTCATTTCAGATGGCAACATTTAGCTGTTCTAACCAGATAGATCTCTCGCAAAAAAGTTCACAGTCTTGTCACGTCTTTAGACTTTTGTCACAGAAAGAGGACAGGATTGACGACTGCAAAAAGGCATGTTTTAGAAAAAGCATTCCCTAAGGAATCTGCTTCCCAACTTTTAAATACAGTGTTAAGTCCTAATGTGCAAGATATAAAATGCATAGTACAGGAATGAAAAACCTCTGATCCGGGCAATCTCATGACTAGGTGGAAAAAAGAAAGTACAAGTTTTCTTTTAAAAAGAGGTCATTTTCATGAACAAAGAATCAACAATCACCCCAGTCTTTTCTTGGTGTCGAAGAAGATTTGAAAAATATCAATACAGATCTTTAAGGGGTTAGTTAGAAAGTGACATTGTTCTCTAGACCTTCAGAAAGGCTAATCAATAAATGACCTGCAGATTCTGAACACAAAAAGGTAGCCGGGACAATCAATGGTATAACTAAAGGCACATGGGCTCTGCTGGAGAATTAAAGCATGCCCCATACCGTGTAGAAATGTGAAATTCTTCTAGTTCTGAATTCTCACAAGAATTTCCTGGTGAGATGTTATTGTGCAACAATCTAGAAATGGCTAAACATTTTTTTTTCTCTAAATAGAAAAGCGCTAAAAAGACATCACTGAATATTCAGTATATAACAAACAAATCCGTATTTTAAGCATAAATCGCGGCATGTACAGTACAGACCAAAAGTTTGGACACGCCTTCTCATTCCAACAGTTTTCTGTATTTTCATGACTATAAAAATTGTAGATTCAGACTGAAGGCATCAAAACTATGAATTATCACCTGTGGAATTATAGACTTAACAAAAAGTGTGAAACAACTGAAAATATGTCTTATATTCTAGGTTCTTCAAAGTAGCCACTTTTTCCTTTGATTACTGCTTTGCACACTCTTGGCATTCTCTTGATGAGCTTCAAGAGGTAGTCACCTGAAATGGTCTTCCAACAGTCTTGAAGGAGTTCCCAGATATGCTTAGCACTTGTTGGCCCTTTTGCCTTCACTCTGCGGTCCAGGTCACCCCAAACTATCTCGACTGGGTTCAGGTCTGGTAACTGGAGGCCAGGTCATCTGGCGTAGCACCCCATCACTCTCCTTGTCCCAAATAGCCCTTACACAGTTTGGAGGTGTGTTTGGGGTCATTGTCCTGATGAAAAATAAATGATGGTCCAACTAAACGCAAACCGGATGGAATAGCATGCCGCTGCAAGATGCTATGGTAACCATGCTGGTTCAGTATTCCTTCAATTTTGAATAAATCCCCAACAGTGTCACCAGCAAAGCACCCCCCACATCATCACACCTCCTCCTCCATGCTTCACGGTGGGAGCCAGGCATGTAGAGTCCATTCGTTCACCTTTTCTGCGATGCACAAAGACGCGGTGGTTGGAACCAAAGATCTCAAATTTGGACTCATCAGACCAAAGCACAGATTTCCACTGGTCTAATGTCCTTTCCTTGTGTTCTTTAGCCCAAACAAGTCTCTTCTGCTTGTTGCCTGTCCTTAGCAGGGGTTTCCTAGCAGCTATTTTACCATGAAGGCTGCTGCACACAGTCTCCTCTTAACAGTTTTTGTAGAGATGTGTCTGATGCTAGAACTCTGTGTGGCATTGACCTGGTCTCTAATCTGAGCTGCTGTTAACCTGCGATTACTGAGGCTGGTGACTCGGATGAACTTATCCTCTGCAGCAGAGGTGACTCTTGCTCTTCCTTTCCTGGGGCGGTCCTCCTGTGCGCCAGTTTCTTTGTAGCGCTTGATGGTTTTTGCCACTGCACTTGGGGACACTTTCAAAGTTTCCCCAATTTTCCGAACTGACTGACCTTAATTTCTTAAAGTAATGATGGCCACTCGTTTTTCTTGCCATAATCGAAATTCTAACAGTCCATTCAGTAGGACTATCCGCTGTCTATCCACCTGACTTCTGAACAACACACCTGGTCCCAACCCCATTTATAAGTCAAGAAATCCCACTTATTAAACGTGACAGGGCACACCTGTGAAGTGAAGACCATTTCAGGTGACTACCTCTTGAAGCTCATCAAGAGAATGCCAAGAGTGTGCAAAGCAGTAATCAAAGCAAAAGGTGGCTACTTTGAAGAACCTAGAATATAATACATATTTTCAATTGTTTCATACTTTTTTGATAAGTATATAATTCCAATTAAAAAATAACTTTTACTTGATATGCCTTAAAAGAATGCCCTCCAAAATGGAGGACCCACAGCAACAAACACCAAAAATTTGTTCTCCTAGAGAGGAAGAAATGCTGGTTCTCTAGGTCAGTACCACTATATTGGATATCTAGATTTAGAGGAACCAGCATTTCTTCCTCTCTAGGAGAACAAAGTTTGGTGTTTGTTGCTGTGGGTCCTCCATTTTGGAGGGCATTCTTTTAAGGCATATCAAGTAAAAGTTATTTTTTAATTGGGTTTTTTTCTTCACTGTGAATTTTTGCTACAAATTTAACCCAAATAGGCAAAATTAGATTTATGTCTGTAAGTATATAATTCCACATGTGTTAATTCATAGTTTTGATGCCTTCAGTGTGAATCTACAATTTTTATAGTCATGAAAATACAGAAAAATGTTGGAATGAGAAGGTGTGTCCAAACTTTTGGTCTGTACTGTATGTACATTTGAGATTCATGCTGCTCATCCTGCATTTCCTGATCTCGATAACAAAAACACACACAGGTGAACTCACTACTTTGATGTAAATAGATGTGCTAAGAACAAAGAACAGGGACAGAAGCGCACACTGTGAGGTAAAAGTATACAGGACACCGATGAATGCAGTCTTTAAAGGAGTTGTCTCCCCACAGGGTTTCAAAGAATGCATGAAAGAAATTCTCTGTCACTTCCTGGTTCAGACTAATTTGCATAAGCTCCATTGTGCTTGTACAGCTCTGTTGTGCTTTCAGATGCTAATTAGATTAGATTAGCTTCTCAAACTACTAGCAGGACTTCTTATCTGATCCCCAAAACAAAAGCCCTAATAACAGAGCTGTTTACTTGAGATAAATCAAGCTTTTTACTGTCTGGCAGCACAGGACACTGACTGACACTGCCAACCTGTGTGATGACTCACTCTCTGTTATCTCATTGAACAAACAGCCCAGGGAGATTTGTTTACAGGTAGGTTACTGAGGGAACTGAAATAGCCACAGAGGTAATAAATTCACTTGTATCTCTTTAGGGAAAACAGAGGAACAATGCAATATATTTGGAAAATGTCTTTATTTTGTGTTCCCTACAATTTGAAAGCTATTCTTTGTAGCGAGACAACCCCTTTAAGTTGTCTGGGGTCATCTATTTGGGAAGTTATTTCTGTGGCCTCCAATATATGAGGAAAACTACTGGTGAATTATGGTTGGAAAATATCCGTCACTTATAGATACACCTGTGTTATGTCATATCTGGACAATGAACAAAGGTGATCCTTGTCACCTTAAATTTATGGGCAATGACCTTATAATTCCATCATCAAGAGAAGGCAAATGGAATTGACTTATTTTACAAAGGGAGCAGGGACGTAGCTACAGGGGGTGAAGCGGTAGCATTCGCTACCGGGCCCAGCAGCCTGAGGGGGCCCAAAAGCCCTCCTGCCACATAAGAAGATACCAGCATTGTAAATGGTGCATGGTAACTGGGGGTCCCCATTTCGCTTTTCGCACCAGGGCCCAAGAGCTTGAAGTTACGCCTCTGAAAGGGAGACATTTTGGGATTTTTAGATCAAAACTGCAACTGGTCTTAAAGGGGTTTTGCCAGGAAGTAAAATTGATGTGGGAAGCTTGCAAATGAAATAACAAACATTTTCACCACTCATTATTATTAAACATTCTGCACTGTTATTGTTTTAGCTACTCCTTTAGTGATCCATTGTTTACAGCTCGTCTCCAGGGGATACGACCAGGGCTGAAAGCTCCTCACTGCTGTTGGCACATGCTCAGACATCACTTCTCCTCTCTGGCAGCTACTGAGTGTTCAAACCCCAGGTGCTGTCATTCTACTCCCTTCCTCTGTACTCCTTAGTAATTAGTTAAACAGTGCAAATAGATAAAAAGAAACCTCAATGAGGTATGTGCATGGATAAAGAGAAAAAAAACATAGGTTTGGTTCCTGCAGGGATTTGAACCAAGGACCCTTGTGTTGTAAAGCAAAAATGTTACCTTTGAGCTACAATGTAGCTTCTCACAGCTCTATACATAAACAGATCTTTCTTTGACTACAGAGAGGAAAGGCATGGGGATTTCATCCTGCGGAGTCACATATGTAATTCAAACAAATCACACACGCCCCCTTCTGAGCACACAGAGCTGAATGCAGGAGGTATGAAATGAGATCGTGGCAAAACCTCTTTAATGAACAGCTGAGTCTTGTCTGTTTTATTTGAATTTTATTATTGCCCTTTACTACACATTCTGTATTTCTATATGGCCCTTTAATAGTATACTTCTTTATTGTTGGAAATCATGCCCAACTCACTTTCATTAACTTAACTGTATTGACATACGTCTAGCCTCTCTAAGCCACCGTTTAGCTATCAGATCTTACCATTCAGGTAAGTCTCGCCCCCTAACTACAGTCACCATGATCGCCTTATGGCTGATTGGGGTCTATTCCTCCCAGACCCAACTGCATGTCACATGCCTGGCCGTGTTTAGACATTTGTAAGTGTTGTAGGAATAACAATGTGTGGCTGCTTGCGTATACAAACAGTCAAGTTCTGCCCCTTAAAGAGAACCTGTCACATAGGTTATGGCCCCCTTGCTGAGGGCAGCACAAGCTAGTGTCAGACCTGCTGTTTCCAGTGCTGTGTCCCTTATTCTGTAAGATGCAGCAGTTTTAGAGCATTTAATGCTCAAATCTTATTCATGAGCAGATGATAGCTCCACCCACCAAAGGCTAGCCCCGCCCACTAACAGTTATTTCCATGTTTCTACCTATTCAAAGTAATAGGTTTATCAGTTGAGGTGGGCGGGGCTAGCCTCAGGTGGGCGGGGTTTGAAAAAAACTGACACTCTGAAGGACTCTTTTCTGGCTGAAAACTGCAGATTTGAGCACTAAATACTCGAAAACGCCAAATACTGGAAACAGCAGGTCTGACACTAGCTTGTTCTGTCCTCAGCCAGGGGGGCTAAAACTATGTGACAGGTTCTCTTTAACTACAATCACCATGAACACCATTTAGCCGATTATTGTAGGTCTTCCGAGGCCATCTATTTGATAAGTTGTTCCTGTGGGATCAAAGTTCTGTAAGGTAATCGACACAGAGGAGGAAACTAGAATATTACAGATGAACTAAGGGAAGTTGGAGGCTTAGATGGAAAAATGGCAAATTAAGTTTAATGTGGATAAATGTAGGGTCATGCACTTGGGCTGAAGAAAGAAAAAGTACAATTCTGTAGTAAATAACATGATGGTGGGTACAACTATGGCCGAAAAAGACCTGGGGATATTGGTAGACAGTAGTCTTAAAGGGGTTGTATCATTTCATAAAATGGTCTTCAGAATAAGGGGGGCAGTGAAAACAAGCAACTTTGCAATTGGATGTCATTTGCAAAGCTGCCTTGTTTTCACAGTATCCCTTATCTTCATTTTCTGAAAACAAACCTCTCCAGTGCTCTTCAGAAAGTCAGATCCCACCTCCTTGCATTTCATTAACTGAGGACTCTAATAATTTACATCCTGTTCAGCACCACCCCCACCCCTCCACGACGGCTGTGACCATATTCACGGAGCTTGCATTTCTGCCTCTCACTCAGAATTAGGGGCCGGCAACAATTTCACTCTATAAAGCTAGCTGCCTCCTCAATGATACTGCAGCTGTCTCTATTATCAGAAAACAGCAGAACTGTGTCACGGTGCCTTAATTCTACTGCATGTAAGGGGCAGACAAAAATTTCACTCTATACAGCTAACTGCTCCTCATTGACACTGCAGCTACAGCAGAATTGTGCGTCGGTGCCTTATGTAAACATGAAGGGAGACGGATTTGTGCTCTGGATGGATTCAACTGTAGCAAACCTCCAGCTATGAGAGATCAGTGTTGAGTTCACAGAAGACTGTTTAGACTGAATGCAGGCCTGTGGTATGTAAACAGCTCTTACAAAATAAGACTGCACAGGGAGAGGATAGTGATATGTGGAGGGGGAACACACACTGGAGCCAGCATGAACAGTGAAAGGGGGATGAGGTCATCCCCCTTCAGTTAAGAAACACCCAGCTGGGAGAGGAAGAAACGCCCCTGGATTTCAGGAAGTGAGAGCATCAAGCTTCAAGAGAACAGCCCAATTGAAGAAGTGATACATCCCCTTTAAATCTATTGAACAATGCCAGGCAGCTGCTGCCAAGGCAAAAAAAATCATAGCGTATAGCATCTATGATTTTTTTTGCCTTGGCAGCAGCTGCCTGGCATTGTTCAATAGATTTAAGTCTACTGTCTACCAATATCCCCTAGTCTTTTTTTAGCCATAGTAAAAGAGGCATAAATGCTCAAGACAGGAACATAGTTTTCTCTCTATACAAATCACTAGAATATTTTACGCTGTTTTGAGCACTAGTATATAAGGAGGACACAGCTGAATGAGCAGAGTAGGGCAACCAAGTTAGTTAAGGGAATGGGGGATTTGCAGTACCAAGACAGGCTGTCAAATTGGGGGTCATTTAGCTTGAAAAAGACTTAGGGGTGATTTAATTTTCATGTACAAATATGTGAAAGAACAGTACACAGATCTCTTGCATCATTTTTTTACAACTAGGCTTGTAACAACGACAAGAGGACAGCCTCTATGTTTAGCGGAAAGAAGCAATTCTTATCAAGACGGAGCTGAGCTGCGCTTTTGAAACACGCAGCGGCGATCTCTCATGTGAACGCCGCTCCGTGTTCAGCATAGACGGCAGTGATAATCTCACTGCTAATTGTTTAGATCCGTCTGGGGGACCGTCAGAGCGGACCCCAAGACGGATCCCTAAAGCGCTTGTTCACACGGAGTTTACACTCCGTGTGAACAAGCCCCTAGTATTTTAATAAACTGAGCAACATCAAGGTCAAATAGATCCTAGAAACGAGTTTAAAGTCAGCTCCACAGACAACGCCCTTTGCTGGACCTCTGGGAACCATTATTTTGTCAGAGCATGGGCCCATCAAAGGTGCCTTTGGTACCCTAGATGGCCAGTCCAACCAATAGTGACAGGAAAGACATTCATTAACCCCTTAACGACCCTGGGCGTATGAGTACATCCCAGGGCCGCTAAGGGGCTTTGCAGGGGGATTGCTCCGCGACCCCCCCGCACAGCCGCTGGGCGTTAGCGGCAAATCGCCACTAACCCCCGGCAGTAACAGCGCCGACGGGTGGCTCCGCCCACTGGTGCTGTTTAACCCATCAGACACCACGGCAAAGATGGCCGCGGCGTATGAATTAACGGCGATCGGTGCCGCGCACCGATCGTTACGGTCATCGGCATCAGCGCAGCTATGTTGCGCCGATCCGATGACCGGACACGGCGGTGGGGAGCCCTGTGAAGGCTCCCGTCACTTACATTTGCTGGTTTCCCCACTTCAGGCCGTAGACAGGAAGTGGGGAAACCGCCATCTTTGTACACCCTAATGCATTGCCTATGCAATGCATTAGGCTGTATTAACAATCGCGCCCCCTAGTGGTCAAGCACCATAGGGGGACTAAATGTTACAGTAAAAAAAAAAAAAAAGTTGTAGGCCGTGTTCACACGGCTTATTCCCGACGGATTTGTGAGCCGTATTGAGCTCACAAATCCAACGCGAATAAGGGGCGGGACGGGGGCGGGGTCGGATCACGGCGGGGGCGCCGCTCCCGGCCCCATAGACAATGCATTGTTTACGGCGCGTACGCGCCGTAAATAATGTGCATGTCAGTTTCTCCCCGCCCGGCGGATTCGCCGAGCGGGGAGGAGCGACGGAATCCACTGTTCTCTATGAGAGCAGTGGATTACCGTAATGACAGGGACGGATTGGCGCCGTACTGCAGCGCAAATCCGGTGCGGAGTACGGCGCCAATCCGTGCCCAAATAAGCCGTGTGAATGAGGCCTTAAAGTACAAAAAAAAAAGTATTAAAAGTTCAAATCACCCACCTTTCCCCATTTTACAAATAAAATCATTAAAATAATAAAAAGTTACACATATTTGTTATCGCCGCGTCCGAAAAATTCCGATCTATAAAAATATAACATTATTTATCCCGTACGCTGAACACCGTAGAAGAAAAAAAATTCCAAACGGCAAACTTGCGTTTTTTGGTCATTTTACGTCACTCAAAAAATGAAATAAAGATGATCAAAAAAGTCGCATGCATTCCAAACTGCAAGCGATAAAAAGTACACTTCAGCCCGCAAAAAATGCCCCCTCACTGACGTCTGTAGATATTAGTACAAAAAAGTTATTAGTCGCACAAAATGGCGCTGTGGCGCAAATTTCAAAAATAGAAAATGTTTGGAATTTTTTTACGGTACCAAAACATAACGGAAACCCTACATGTTTGGTATTTCCGGATGCGTAACAACCTGAAGAATACAGATAACACATTATATTTACCGAAGATCGAACGCCGTAAAAGCAAAATACCCAGAAACATGGCGAAAATACGTTTTTTTTCACAATTTGTCCCACTTGGAATTTTTTTGCGGTTTCCCAGTATATTCTATAGTATAGTGAATAACACCATTAGAAAGTACATCTTGTCCCGCAAAATAAAAGCCCTCATGTGTCTATGTAGGTGGAAAAATAAAAAAAGTTATGGCTCTGGGAAGGCGAGGAGGGAAAAACGAACGTGTCACCAAAAAAAAACGCCGGGTCCTTAAGGGGTTAAAATATGCAACTTGTTAGGTGCATCTAGACCACCAAACTAACCTGTAATTTACCATGTGTAATTACACAGGAAGTCCAGTCAGAGACTGACAAACATGGCTCAGCAAACACAGCACATGAGTTCTACATTTATAAAAGTCTGTACTACCCTATTCATTAAATGGGCTGATTTTGCAGGGAAAGCTATGGCTATCCAGGTATTCCCTGTGCAACAGGCTCTGCTGGGGCAATGTTATATTGCATGGTGGGAATATAAATGAATAACTGTCTATATAACACAAGGACACCTCATATCTGATAGAACGAGTGACGCTTCCATAAAGTGGCTCTCCATTCTGGCTTATAGAGAGATTCTGGAACAGGGTACTCTCCTCTACAACAACCACATGTCCTAACAGAGCATATGGACAGCAGATGTCTTTATGAGACAACCTTAAACTGGTTTTGCCACAATGTAATGTTGATGTGGGATCCTCCAAAATGGGTATTTAATCACTTTTCTAAATATATGTGATTACAAAAAGTAAAGCCCGTGAGAGCTACAGCATTGCTCAGTCCCCCTTAGTTTCCTGAAGGTTTACATTAGACAACCAGGACACTAACAGAATCTGATCTGGCAGTGCTTGCGTGTTTGCACTTCTTATCTGATGACCGGGAACGTCAAAGAGCTTGCAAGGGGTTAGAGAGAAAGTGCAGTGTATGAGGTTGTTTCTTTTGTATAGAGAATCCACTGGTTGTAATGTAATTACTTGAGTAAACATTGCAGACAATCCCTTCTTCCTCATTCTCTGCTCACCGCCACCCTCCCTTTCCCTCGTGACTCAGCATGCTTAATCTTTTCTCCTGAGCAGATGAAAGATAAGAAACTCACTTTGTGGCAAAACCCCTTTAAGGGTGATTTTAGACACGTCAATTCCAAGGGAAATGGCGAATATAACATAGGTCTAGTCCACCTGTAGTCATGTTAATCTGTATACACCTAGAAATGTTGCCTTTCATGTCTAATCCTGGATTGCCCTCTGGTAAAACAGGAATTCTGATTAGTTTTTACCATAATTAATGGCAGGTGAAGCAATTTTAAGCTATGTTGGATGTTATAAAAGAAATGCATATATCATATAAAAAAAGCAAGATTTTATGCAATCATAATAATTGGATCAGAAATCAGAACTTTGCAGCACCAGTATAGGCCACTGGGAATATACAGAATGTCATCCCTACAGAAAGATAGGAGCAGGCTGCAAAAACACACTTCAATGGCTATACACAAACTCCCCACTAAAACACTGAGCTGTTACAGAAACAGATGCCGGCCAACAGCAGGCGCACCCCAGAAAATTGTGACAACTAACTTTCCTTGAAATTAAACTGAAAATTGAGCTGGTAAACTCTTGCCATATGGGCGACAGAAACAGTGGAGAGAACCCTGACATGCACAGTTCAATTAAAGGAGGAGGCATTGCTCATCAGACTATATCTTCCATCTAAAGAAACAGTGACAACGTAACATAGTGGAAAAAGTATTGTGCAGGGGAAAAAAAACTTCTGTACAGATTTTATTTTTTTTAGTCAAAACAGATTTTATAGTATACAGGTCAGATTTATTTCATAATATTTTCTTTTTTTTAAATAACAAAAGGTCTAAATGTCCTGCTTCTTTGCATAAGGCTATGTTTAAACCTCTATGGGTGACATGTATGAACGGGGCTGTGCCAGGAGTCTGGTGTCTTTTCAGCCCGAAAACTGGCGCAGCCCTGTTCGCTATATTTGTAATCAGGTGCACTCCAACATTAGGCACATTATAAAGCACTCGCAGCACTTTGTAATACGCCTGAGATCGGGGGGCGCACTACAACTCTATGAAGCTACACATGTATGACTTTTGAATTGCAAATCCAGGCGCATTACTGCTGGAACAGGTAGAGCACTTTAACCCCTTAACGACCTTGGGCGTATGAATACGTCCCAGGGCCGCTAAGGGGCTTTGCAGGGGGGATCGCTCCGCGACCCCCCGCACAGCCGCCGGGTGTTAGCGGCAAATCGCCGCTAACACCCGGCATCAACAGCGCCGGCGGGTGGCTCCGCCCGCTGGCGCTGTTTTACTCATCAGGCGCCGCGGCAAAGATGGCCGCGGCGTCTGAATTAATGCCGATCGGTGCCGCACCTATGCTGCGCCAATCCGATCACCAGGCATTGTGGTGGGGAGCCTTGTGAAGGCTCCCGTCACTTACCCTGGCCGGTTTGCCCCACTTCTGTCCGCAGACAGGAAGTGGGGAAACCGCCATCTATGCAATGCATTAGGTTGTATTAACAATCGCGCCACCTAGTGGTCAAGTACCACAGGTGGCCTCAATGTTACAGTAAAAAAAATAAATAAATAAATTTTTAAAAAGTACAAAAAAAAAAAAAGGGTATTAAAAAGTTCAAATCACCCCCCTTTTCCCCATTTTACAAATAAAATCATTAAAATAAAAAAAAAGGTAAACATATATGGTATCGCCGCGTCCGAAAAAAGTCCGATCTTTTAAAAATTTAACATCATTTATCCCGTACCCCTGAACACCGTAGAAAAAAAAAAATTCCAAACGCCAAAATTGCGTTTTTTGGTCATTTTACGTCACTCAAAAAATGGAATAAAAATGATCAAAAAAGTCGCATGCATTCCAAACTGCTAGCGATAAAAAGTACACTTCAGCCCGCAAAAAATGCACCCTCACTGACGTCCGCAAAATAAAAGCCCCCATGTGTTATGTAGGTGGAAAAAAAAAGAAGTTATGGCTTTCGGGAAGGGCGAGGAGGGAAAAACGAACGTGTCACCCAAAAAAAAAAGCCCTGGTCCTTTAAAGGGGTTTTTAAAAGGGGTTTACCTGAGCCAGAAGTGTCGCTTTGTAGCTAGAAAGCGCTAAATCTATGACCCGCAGTAGAACAGGTTCATAGATTCAGGCACATTTTACGCTACTAACGCACGCAAAAAAAAATGGGGCCTGGGTGCCAAAAATCATACATGCCACCTTATGACTTATTTTCAGTGAGCTCCCATGCGCTCCTAGTAATAGCTGAAACTAGACTCTACATAATTTGCAACATCTTCCTACTTTTAACCCCTTCCTGACGGACGGTCATCATAATATGGCTATAAATTTGTTTCCTCGGTGACTTCTTAAAGCCATAACTTTTTTATTTTTCCACGTACGTAGACATATGAGGGCTTTTATTTTGCGGGACAAGATGTACTTTCTAGCGGTGTTATTTATATTACTATAGCATATACTAGGGAACGGCAAAAAAATTCTAAGTGGGGGGAAATGTGTAAAAAAAGTACTTACGCCATGTTTGTGGGAGTTTTTTTTTTTACAGATTTTATTCTTCAGTAAGACTGATGTGTTATCTGTATTCTACAGGTTGATACGCATCCGGCAATACCAAACATGTAGGGTTTTTGCTACGTTTTGGTACCGTAAAAAAATTCCAAACATTTTCTATCTTTGAAATGTGAGCCGCAGCGCCGTTTTGTGCGAACAATAACTTTTTAGTGCTAACACCTAAGGCTGAAGTGTACTTTTTAATGCTAGCAGTTTGGAATGTTTGCGACTTTTTTTATTACTTTTATTCCAATTTTAATGACACGTGAAATGACCCAAAAAAACACAATTTTGGCGTTTACATTTTTTTTTCTTCTACGGTGTTCAGCGTACGGGATAAATGATGTTATATTTTTATAGATCGCGGCTATACCAAGTATGTGAAACTTTTGTATTAATTTATCTTTTTTATTTGTAAAATGGTGAAAGGAGGGGTGAATTGAACTTTTAATACTTTTTTTTTGTACTTTAAACTTTATTTATTTTTTTTTCTTTAAAAATTGAGTTCCGCCTAGGGTGCTTCACCACTAGGGGGCGCGATCGTTAAAATAGCCTAATGCATTGCATAGATAATGCATTAGGCTGTACCAAGACGGCGGTTTCCCAAGACGGCAAACGGGAACATGGCAGCCGTGGGAGCCGTCACAAGGCTACCAGCTGCCAAGTTTTGTGATCGGATCCCTGCAGCTTTGCTGCGGAGACTCCAATCACCGTGAAGAACGGTGCGCGGCACCATTTTTCATTCATTTAGACGCCACAGCCATCTTTGCCGTGGCGTCTAGGGGGTCAAACAGCGCAGGCGGCCGGCGCCGCACCCCCGCGCTGTAACTGCCGGGTGTTAGCTGCAATTAGCCGCTAACACCCGGCAGATGTGAAACGGGATCATGCTGCGATCCCATTTCAAAGCCCCTTACCGGCGCTAGGGCCTACTCATACGTCATAAGTCGGTAATGGGATAAAGGGACTATTGTAGGAACATGCTATTTACTAAAAACACCTGTAGGCTTGTACAATATATTCCTAATCAGCCATGCCCGTGCAGTAGCCTTTATTACTGTGGACTAAGCAATAAAGTTCTGTTGATTTCTGCGAGTTTAAAAAACCTTCTACTGACAATTTGGACCATTTTTTCCATTACCTCTGCCTCTCCTTTGACCTCACTAAACTCCACCAGTCTCTCTACACATCTTTTGATAATTTAGCAGAAAAGTCATGACTGACAATCCTGCGATACAATTATCGTTAATGTGGAAAAATAAAATGTATTTTCGTAATCAGCGACTCCAGACCGTACGCCGAGACAGTAAGGTTCTGTCTGCAGATGTATCATGCACTGAGAGCAAATAGGATCTAGATTCATTAAGTGAAGATCCGTTGCGGTAACTGCAGGTTTTGTGTCGGCCCGGCAAGCAATGTTTTTCAATGAGCAGACTATCTCCATGGCATGGTCAGGTTGAAGGAAAACAATTACAGTGCTGGGAAGATTAGCAATGAACCGTGTTTACCTTCGTCGGTGTAAAATTAAGATTACTTTATTGACTTTCTAGCAAGTGTTTTTACATACAAAAAGTAATGGAATGGGGGCAATAATAAGAAGGGATGGTTTGAGAACAGGACGACTGCGCCATGCCCGAATGAGACAAACAGGACGGCAATATTTTATATATTAGTATGTGATCCATAGAGTCATGCATTTAAAAGGAGTTATACACTTCTTATATGCTGTACATACACAAGAACTCTACATTAATCTTACATTTAGATTAAAAAAGTAGGGATATGGCTTTTACTGACAAATTTCTTTTCCAATGTTTAAAGTGAACCTGTCAGGTGGTTTACGCTGTCCTATTTGAGATGAGGATATGACAGTGGGAAAGTAGCTGAGTTCTGTGATAAATAGGTTTAAAGGATTTTAAGCAGGATGTGTGATTAAACCACAGACAATTCTAAAAGAGAAAGTAAAGTGAAAGTACTGACCCTCACATCCACCTACTACTGTGATTTACATATTGCTCTGTACACACACTTACAAAGGGAAAGTTGTCAATCACTGTATGTAAGCAGTACTTAATCTGTTTTTTACGCATAATTCCTACTCCAAATCATATAACCGTATATATATCACAGAGCTCAGCTCCTCTCCGTCTATCATAAAACCCCCTATTTTTCACAGGCTCAGCTCCCCCCCCCTTATCATAAAACCCCCTATAATCACAGAGTCGTACTCCCTCTATCATTTTCCCATATATTCCGGTCAGCTTCTCTTCTATTATATAACCTAATATCACAGAGCTCAGTTCTCTTCCTTTTCATAAACCCTATATTCACAGAGCTCCTTTTTCCCTTTAAACAATAACCCTATATTCACGGTCATTTTCTCCCCCTCTATCATAAACCCTAAAAATTCAGAGCTCAGCTCCTTCTCTTTTTTAAAAAACCCTTAATTACCAGAGCTCAGTCCTCCCCTATTCATTAACCCTATTATCACAGAGCACTTCTCTCGCTCTATCTGTAACCTTATTATCAAAGCTCAACCCCTCAAACATATAACCCTTATACCACAAAATCAGTTCTCTCGCTCTATCTAAAACCTTATATACCAGAGTCAGCTTTCCCTCTATCTATCCCCCTATATATCAGACCTGCTCCTTCCCCTCTTTTATAAAACCCTATAAAATTTCACGAGCTGCTTCTCCTATATATAAAAACCCTATATATACAGCCCCCAGCTTCTCTCCCCCCCTCTATATGTAACCTTATATATCCAGACCCAAACTCCTTAACTTTAACCTATATATCACAGAGCTCAGCTGCTCCCCTCTACCTATCCCCTATATCCCCAGGCTCAGCTTCTCTCCTCTTCTTTTTAAAAACCCTTTTATATCACGAGTAAGTTTCTCTCCTCTATATTACCCTTATATCACAGAGCTCAGCCCCTTCCTAAAACATAAAACCCCTATTTATCACAGAACTCAGCTTTTTCCCCCTCTGACACACCCCTATATATCACAGAGCTCAGCTTCTCCCCTTTTATATAAACCCCCTATATGTCACAGAGCTCAGCTTTCTCCTCTATCTTTAAAACCCTATATACCCCAGATGTCACAAAAAAAGCTCCCAATTTTTTCGACAGTGACCCTAAATCCCAAAAAAAAACCTTTACAATTAAAAAATTTTAAAAATCACATTTAAAATTAATGAGTGTTTAAAATCAATCTTAAATGACAGGATAAATTATCAGCTCATTGGGAGATCAGGTTACCTACTTCCCATAAAAGGCTATAGAGGAGGGGAGGGGGGGGAGAAGGAGCACAGAGGGGTACAGTTTGAGCTGAGCTCAGGAAAACTGATTAAACTAGAATGCTGCAGAGGGGTGAAAATGCTATATACTGTACAAGATAAATAATGGTCAGCAATAATGCTATTTCTCACATACACTTTTATAACACATTATTCGAAAAGACAGGTAAACTTTGACCGTTTTGTTGTGTAATGACACCTGCAGAGGGAAGGTCTATAACAGACAATATTTAACTTTCAATATGGGTTACACCTATGTGCTAAAGATTGTAGAAAAGGGTCATTAATATTATTACTATTGAAGGGAAAGAGGTCGCCTATTTAAACAGCCACTGCCCTGGTGCCCTATTAAGCATCTATCATCTGGCAGTGATTCCTCTGGGATATGTTCTGCACCAGTGGACTGTGACCTGTATCAGTAGACCCTCTGACATCCCCTGCTGTACAGTTGAGGGGGAAACATGTTGGGAAGAGAAATAGAAGGAAGGAAAATGTTCCTTGGTCAGGTTGCATGTATCTAGACGCCTGTTATATGATGTATGTTTATTTTATCTACATGCACGGTTTAAGGACTCTATAGGACATTACAGGATGAGCCACCAATAGGCGGGATCGCCCTTTTCAGGGCAACTACTCCGCCTTTAGAAATGGAGATTAAAGGGAAAGAATAAGGTCAGTTTGATTCGGCTGTCTTTAATCCTTTCTTTTGATTGTATAAAGTAATTGCAATGGATGCCTTTATTGTGTAGGCATCTTTTATGCGTTACTATCCGGTGCATATATAGTGGTGATATTATACTATGACCCGAATCACTCTTTGGAATAATGTGTATGTTGTTGTTTTTAATAAAAATAAGTGAAGATTATTTTTTAAGATTGGGTTTCAGTTATTTTGCAGTGATTTCTGCCTTATTAAGTATTTAGATGCAAGGAAGGGGAGCCCCACTTAGGCAGTGTCCCCATGGCACTGGTTTGCGGATGGTTTTTCAGACGATTTGCGGTTTTGCAAACCGTATGAAAAACTGGCCGCAAACTTTTATATGAAGCTCTATGGAAAACCCGTGCAGCAGTCCCCAATCAAACCGCCCGAAAAACATTCTACATGTTCATTCTTCCGAATTGTTTTCGGACTGAATATGAACAAGTGAATGTGAAGGAGGAGGGCTTTTCTCCGTTAATCGCTGAGAAAAGCCGCCCCCCTGCGGCTGTATGCACGGCACAAAAACCGGACAAATACCAGTCGGATAAACCGACCGGTATTTGTCCTGTGCCGTGGGAACGCGCCCTTACCAACCCTAAAAAAAAAAAAAAAAAGCAACTGCAGAGGTCAGATAGTCAAAACATCAACATATTTGGTGAGAGAAGTAATAGATGCAACCCAAAAACAGTTGTGTTCCTGAATAATGCCTAGCTCCCATTTAGGCCATGTTCACACGGCTTAACTGCGGGACGTAATTACGCCGTGTGGCCGGGGGCGGGGCCGGAGCGGGGGAGTGAGCGGGGGTACGGCACTTCGCCAGCCCATAGACTTGCATTACTAGCGGCGCGTATACGCCGCTGGTAATTCACATGTCACTTATCTCCCCGCCCGGTGGAATCGCCGAGCAGGGAGAGGAGACGTAATCCATAGTTCTCTATGAGAACTGGGGATTACCGTAATGACTGGGCCGTTTTCAGCCCGTAATTTGCGCACTCCGCCGCGTAATTACGGACCGAAATACGGCCCATTTTAAGCCGTGTGAACAAGGCCTTAATGTGTTATTTTTCCTCTCTTATCACATTGGTTTCTGTTGATATGGATGCCATAATCAACATGAAACAATTTACAGATGAGTTGAAAGTCACACTGATGAACAGCATTTTGACAATGTGAATAGTACTACGAACTGTGCCATCAAAAATACTGAACTGATGCAGACTAATGTCAGACTTTAGAACTGTTCAGAACAAAAAACATGTGAACCTAGATGAGCCCCCATTCACATCATGCTTATAGCCTCTTTTTATGGTATCCATACTTTGAAATAAACAAATCCCAATGCATGGCAGGGCACGGCGATAACAGGGCAAAAGAGATCTATAAGGCAAACATACACTCACCGGCCACTTTATTAGGTACACCTGTCCAACTGCTCGTTAACACTTAATTTCTAATCAGCCAATCACATGGCGGCAACTCAGTGCATTTAGGCATGTAGACATGGTCATGACAATCTCCTGCAGTTCAAACCGAGCATCAGTATGGGGAAGAAAGGTGATTTGAGTGCCTTTGAACGTGGCATGGTTGTTGGTGCCAGAAGGGCTGGTCTGAGTATTTCAGAAACTGCTGATCTCCTGGGATTTTCATGCACAACCATCTCTAGGGTTTACAGAGAATGGTCCGAAAAAAGAAAAAACATCCAGTGAGTGGTAGTCCTGTGGGCGGAAATGCCTTGTTGATGCCAGAGGTCGAAGGAGAATGGGCAGACTGGTTCGAGCTGATAGAAAGGCAACAGTGACTCAAATAGCCACCCGTTACAACCAAGGTAGGCAGAAGAGCACCTCTGAATGCACATTACGGCGAACTTTGAGGCAGATGGGCTACAGCAGCAGAAGACCACACCAGGTGCCATTCCTTTCAGCTAAGAACAGGAAACTGAGGCTCCAATTTGCCCAAGCTCATCGAAATTGGACAGTAGAAGATTGGAAAAACGTTGCCTGGTCTGATGAGTCTCGATTTCTGCTGCGACATTCGGATGGTAGGGTCAGTGTTTTGGCGTCAACAACATAAAAGCATGGTTTCCTTTCCTCCCTTGTATAAAACGGTTCGGGGTTTGGTGGGGGTTTGGTGTCATGGGGGGGGGGAAAATTTTTTTTTTTGGGCCTTTTTGGGGCCCCCTTGGTACCCAATTGACATCGTTCCCAACCCCTTTTTGGAATCTATGCCATGAAAAATTTGGGGCAGTTTAAAGGGCAAAAGGGGGGGTCCAACCCCGGGTTACTAGCATGGTGTCCCAAATAACGGGCCGGGGGTGAGTGTAAATTCCTTTTTTTGCCCCCTTTATGCTAAAAATTTTTTATACTTTGGAGACAGGGGACAGGAAAGTAAATTAGGGGAAAAATTTATTTTCCCCTCAAGAATTCTTTGCTATGTGGCTTCAGCTCCAAGGACTACTTGGGCAGATACGTGTCACCGAGGTGGCTGGCCTAGGTGAAGGAAGGACAGTTTGCGTGTCAGTAGCCCTAGGATACTGACACTTTGTAGCTGTTAGCATAACTGCTCCAGGCAGCTGGTCCGGGCCGGCTTTTCTGGAGTGGCTAAAGTGATGAGTGGGAGACCCCCCCCCATGTTCCGGGGTGAGGCGGGGCCCAATGCGGGCCCTGTGTGGTGTTTCCCTTGTGGAACTTGTTTCCCTAAGAGGAAAGCATATTTCATGGCAAACTACAGATCCCCCTTTTACTTGTTTACAGACGTGGGGGTTTTTAAATTTGTGCATTTGCTATTTAGGTTTTTTGGTGTTGGGGAAGAACAATAGTTGAGGATGTTGGTAAAAAAAAAAAAACCCTTTAACCTTTTATTTTTACGTTTCCCTCTAGGCGGGTTTTAATTTTTTACCCTGAAAACACCCCATTTTTGGTTTCAGTTTTTTTTAACTTTTACACTTAAAGATCATGACTTTTATATGAACGCAACATCTTTTGAAAATTTCAAAATAGCGACAAAAAGTAACTTTAACCCTTACTTTTAATTATGAAGGAGCGGGTTTCACATTAAAATTTTAAAAATTTTATCCCCCCCAAAAGTACAAAAAAATACTTAAATCTAAAAAACAGAGCCCATAATGTTTGCTTTTGGGGAAAAGGGTTTTTTCAGTAATTCTCCTCTTAGGCCTGGTTCACCTCCGGCTTCGAGGTTTTGTTCAAAGCCTCTGCCACAGAGGCAGTGCCGGATTTATTATATGATGGACCCCAATGACTGTAATGTAATGTCACTTTTCTGTAATTTTAATTGAAAAAAATAGCGCTGCATGCTGTACAATTTTCTAGGGCTCTTTTAACCCCTTACCGCCCATTTGCTTTATCATCGTCAATGCCCGGGTAGGGGTTCCCGCATTTTGCCGTATGAGTACTTTCAAGGCGATCTTGCGTTTTTACAAGGGGGGAAGGGCGCGCAAGAGGCGGCGGGAAACCGGCGGTATTTCACGCTGGCACCACCCGGCATCCCCAAACAGCCGGAGGGGTGCTCGGGCCGCGGGGGTTTTAACCCCTCAATGTGGACTTCGGGGTCACGACATCCGGGTTTCGGGCGGCGGAGTGAGCTCCTGCTGCCCCCCGGATCCCGGAGAGAAACGGCGCTAAACCCCCGCTCCCTAAACCCCTACTCCCGGACGCCCGGACGCTGAAGGACAGCTTTTTTTTCTGGGTTGTTCTGGTGACGTCACGTTTCCCCAAAAATGCTTTGCCGCCCAATGACAGTTGCCTTTGGGACCGTATACAGCTAAAAGCTGTGTGTGTTTCCCCTTTTTTTATGAACGATCTGGATCGTTCAAAAAATTTCCCCCCCTGGGGGAAAAGTTAAAAAGTATGAAAAAAAAAAAAAAAAAAAAGTGTAAAAAAGTAAAACTCAAACAAAAAAAAAAAATTTTAAAAAACCGTACTTCCCCCTTTTTCCCCTTTACAAACGCCAATCCCCCCAAAAAAAAGATCAAATAAAAAAAAGAAACCCATATTTGGTATCCCCTTTGTGCGTTACGCCCCCCCCCTAAAAATTTTTCTGTCATTTTTAATTTAACCCATCCCGGTAAAAAAAAAAAAAAAAAAAACCAGTCAAAATTGCGTTTTTTGTTCATCCCGTGGGCACTTTAAATGGAGTAAAAAGTCATCAAAATCATATAAACATCAAATTTGGTGCATTTTTAAACTTTGTTCAGCCCCCCAAAAAAAAAGTCCTTAAAAACTCTGTTTTGGGAAAAAATTCAAAAGTTATTGCTATAAAAAGGGTAGCGATGCATAAATATAGTTTTCCCACAAAAAAAAACATTTTTTAAAAAAAAAAAAAAAATTTTGGGGTTTCCCTTACAAAAAATAAATTATAAATTGGGGTATCGCCGTAATCGTCTCAACCCACAGATTTAAAACAAAACTTTTTCGGGGGATATTGCACGGAAGCGCTTTTAAAAAATAAAAATAAAAAAACACTGCTAGGTTTGCAGAATTTTTTTTCACCCTGCCTTCCAAAAAGGGGTTTAAAAAAGCGATCAAAAGTCTTGCCCCCCCCCCCCCCCCCCCCCCCCCCCCAAAAAATGATACCAATAAAAAACTTTAAAATCTTCCCCCCAAAAAAAAGTCCCTACACAGCCCCATAAACAGAAAAAAAAAAAAAGTTATGGCTCTCAGACTGCGGCGATGCAAAAAAAGTTTTTTTCTTTTGTTTTAAAGTGTTTTTATTGTGAAAAAGCAGAAAAAACATTAAAAAAAATATAAAAAATTTTGGTATCACGTAATCATATCAACTGTAAAAAAAACTATTTTTAAATTTATGCCGACAGGGGGACCGCTGTAAAAAAAAAATTAAAAAAACCCCTTTACCAGGATGCTTTTTTTTGTTAAAAATTGCCTCTTAAAAATTTAAAAAAAAAGTGATCAAAGCATCTTTATCCCCCCCTAATGGTCCCAAATTTAAAAACATCAACTATCTCGCAAAAAAGGAAGCCCCCCAATCCCCTTTCCTATATAAAAAAAAATTTTAAAAGTTATGGCTGCCCGAATAGGCCCAACATAAAAACGCAATTTTTTAAAAACTCATTTCTTTGTGAAAAAGAAATTTAAACATAAAAAATATATAAAATTTATATCATTGTAATTGTATCGCCCCAACATAGTAAGTTACCCCGCCCTTTTACCCCGTATGGCGAACCCCGAAAATTTTTAAAGCCCAAAAACAATGGGGGAAAAGCGTTTTTTCCCCCCCATTTTCTTGCCCAATGCAAAAAAAAATTATACGGAACAATTTTTGTCCCCAAAATGCAAATTACCCCCCTAGATAAAGCCCCTAAAGGGTCCCGGGAACCCAAAAATTTTTTGGGGCAAACTTCGGGAAAGGGTTTCCCCTTTTTTCAAATTTACTTTGGGGGTTTTACTGATGGGGACATGGCCCCCCCAAAAATTTTGGCTAAAAAACCCAAAATAACACTCCCTTCCTTTTTCATCCTGTTATGCCCCCAAAAGGCAGTTTACCCCCACATGTAGGGGTATTGCGAATTTGGGAAAAAATTGCAAAACCCCAATTTTGGGGGTCTTTTTTTTTAGGATTCTTTTGAAAAAAATTAAACATTTTCAGCTAAAATTGCAGATTATTGGAAATTTTTTATTTTTTTTTTTTTTCAGACCCGAACGCAAAAAAAAAATTTGTGAAACTTCGGGGGGGTCGATATACTCACTGAATTCTGGATATATTCCAAAAAAGGGTGTATTTTCCCAAATTTTTGTGGTCTTTTTAGGGGAGTTTATTGGGGTTTTGGCATTTTTGGGTGTCCGCAAACCTAAAATGGGCCAAAATAAAAAGGGAAATTTAAAAAAATGGGGACCCCGGGTTTTTCCAGTGGGTGCTCCCCCTTTTTCCGGTGGCTTGTGGTTGACCCAAATTTTAGCAAATTTGGGGCCCCACTTTGGGGGATATTCTGAAAACGGGGGAATTGGGGGATAAATTTATTATGGCATTTCCAGGGTTTTAAAATTTCTACGTTTTCCCAGTTTTTTAATAAAAATAAATTGAAAATCTCCCAAAAAAAAGTAAAATTTTTTGGAAATTTAACCTCCACTTTGCTTTTTTTTCTGTAAAAATATCAAAAGGGTCAAAACTTCTTAAATGCTTTTTTAAAAAGTTTTAAAGGGGGTTTGTAGTTACTTAGAGGGGTCTTTATTCGATTCTAACTTTGAAACCCCCTCAAAGCCACGTCAGAACGGACGGTCCCTAAAAAAAAAAAATTTTTTAAATTTTTTTCTTGAAATGTAAAAAATTTTTATACTATATTTTTTAACCCCCCTTTTAATGTGGAAAAAATAAAAAAATAAAAATAAAAAATGATCCCAAACCCCAGAACAAAAGGGAAAGATGCTAGTTATAAACTATTTTGAGGGAATAATTTCTTTCTTTCACGCGGGAAAATTTTTAAAATTTAAAAAATTGAAAATTTTTGAAATTTTCTTGATATTTTGATATTTTTCACAATAAAACAAGGATTTTTTGGCCCAAAAATGTTTTTTACAAACTTAAAGCACAATGTGTCACGAGAAAACAATCTCGAATCATTGGATAGGAAAAATTGTCAAAAAGTTTTCTCACTTTAAAGTGACACAGGGCCCAGTTTTTAAAAAACCAGGGCTCTGTCGGGAAAGGGGAAAAAACGGGTTTTCCGGCGGTAAGGGGTTAATGGCCAAACGGAACCCCCCAACCCGCGGGTTGGGGAACCAAGTTTTAGAAGCCTCCTTTAGATATTAGGGTTTTTCAAAGGGGCTTTTTGGACCGTTTTGGATGCTTTTTAAAGGGAATCCTTTTTTAAACCTGCAAAAAAACTGGAGGAAAACTGCATCCAAAAAGGGGGATCCAAAAAAAGAAAACAGTTTGGTCCTTTTTGGAGGGCGTTTTGGATGCGAAATTGGTGGTTTTACGGATCCTGTTTTACGGATCCGTTTTTTCAATGCTTTATTTAAATCAAACCTTCAAATTCTTTTAAAATTTAAAATTAAAACCCTATCAATGACCTTTGTTTTTTAGAACCCCCCCCCCCCCCTTTTTTTTTTTTTTTAAAAGCAACCAAAGTTTTAAAAAACCCCCCCATGAAAATTTAAATTTAAAAAACGTCATTTAAAAAAACAAAATTTGGTGATAGGATGATTTTAGCCCACATGATCTTTAAAAAACAAAAAAACCCACCCGTTCCCTTAGAAGTAGAGGGGTTCGGGCATCCAAAATTCCGGGACACACATCTTTCGGGCTTCATAAAAAATTTCACAGCCTCTTTATAATGGGATATGGAGCAAGCATGCCCAAGCAGCGTTTGTTGATTTTTGCAATGAATCGTGATCGCCGGGAAAAAATATTTCAAAAAGATCAGGAGATGCAAAAGTTTGCTAATTGTGTGTTTGAAAGCACTGGGAAAAGGGGAGGGGGGGAAAGAAATTTTCATGAAAAAATTAATTGGTATGTAGGGGGGAAAATGTAGTATCTCTTCTTTTGTTCGTTTTTTTCCATTGCCCTGTCTCCTTTCTGTAGTGTTATTTTAATTTCTTTTATTTTCTGCCCTTTTTTAAAAAATTTTTGTTCTCTTTCTTGCTATGCGTTTTTGTATTTTTAATTGCATTATATTTTTTTTAGTTTTCTCCAGATTAGATTTTGAAATCTTTTTTAAATGATATAATATTGTGGTCAATTTGGGTTTGCATTTTCCCAAATTTAAATATGCCCGAAAATGTCCCTTTTTGCATTATTTTGTAGCTTCATAGAGAGATATATAGTACTTATGTTACACCAGTGTACAAAAAAAAAGTACCCGTATGCTGGTAGTAGGGAAACCACTTTTCATTTTTTTCACCATTATTAAATGTTTTTGAAAAAAGTTTTAATGGACCCCATGAAGCTTTTTTATGTGTTTGGGCCGCATGATTTTAAAAACCCCGTCATAAATTTTGGCGAATAGGGCTTGCCGTTGGAATATGCAATTTGGGAAAGGGCCCTAGGGGTATGTTTAAAAAAATATATGCTGGCCAAAGGAAAAGTATTTTCAAAAACTGTAGAGCTGCCTGTTAAAAGGGCTTTTAAAAGGCCTTCTAGGAAAGAAATGCATGTCAATTATTTTTAAAAGATGTGAGCCTTTTTCATTTTTAAAATTTCCCTTTTCTCCAAAAATGTATGTTACTTTATTTTTTTGGGCCCTACTTCCAAAGGGGTATTGCAGTGCTAATCTAGCCAAAAATTTTGTTGAAATTTAAAAGTTTAGAAACAATTTCTTTTACTTTGAAATATGTGAAAGTTTTTTTTTACTCATTTTTATTTGGAAAGATGTGCAAAACGACCCCAAAATTCTGGGTTCACCCCAAACAATCTTTGGGGGAAAACCGTGGCCAAAATTGGCCAACTGTTTTACTTTAACTAAGAAGGTAAGTTATTGTAAAAAGGGAAATTTGGGGTTTAGAAATGAAAATGTCATGTAAAAATATATAAAAATTTATAATTTTATAGATATATATTTTTTATATATATATATATATATATATATATATTTATATTATATATATTTATTTTATATTAAAAAAATTATTTTTTTTTTTTTTTTTTTTTTTAAAACAGCTACCCAAGGGGAAGTTCCAGGGCTTCCCCACGGGGTGTCCATGGGGCCTTTGACCCCTTTTCGGGGCATCCTTTCAAGCCTCTCCAGCGCCAGGTTTTTCCAAATTTTTAAAATTTTTTCCCCCCTCCAACCCCCCCAAAAGGGAAAAAAACGTTTTGCTGATCAAAGTTGCGGTAAGTTTCAATCAATCAAACACTTTTGATAAAACACTTTCATTCACACACTTTTTTTCATTCAAACCCTTTTTTTTTATCTTTGATTCAAATATTTGTAAGTTGGCTAAAGTGTCGGGTGAAAAAAAATCTTGCGACAGCCAACCCCCTGGAGAAAGCAATTAGTTTTCCGAAAAAAAAATTGCGTTGTCTTTTGGGTTTTATGGGCAACAACAATTTTTATTCACTTAAAACCCTTTTTTCCCTTTCAAAAGATTTTAATCTTTTAAAAGGGGAAAAAATTAGTTTCCCCTTGAAAAGAAGCGCAGCTGCCCAAAGTCACTGGAACCCAGGGTGTGTTTGGATTACTTTTGGGCAAAATAACAACGCTACATTTTACAACCCCAATTTTTTTAATTGGGAAAATACCCGGTTGGTTTACTAAAATATTTTTTTTTCCCCCCCGATTTCTGGGAAATTTGGGGGGAAGTTTTTATCACGGGCCCCCCAATTCCGGGGGTTTGGGAAATCAACCATCTCCCGGGAAATTTTGAGGTGCACATGTCTTGATCTGGCAGCAAAATTTTCAGCCCATCTCTATGCCAAACCGGCCCCCGAGATTTGGTTGAAAGGCCCGCGCAGGGTTTTTAGTCTGTGGCCAAATTTCCCCCCTGCTTTGGCGCCGTGACGGAAACACATTCGTGTGAGAGCCCCCCGCGATTTAGGTTTATGTTTTTTTTTAAATTTCAAAAAAATTTTTTTTCTTTGGGCCTGTGGCGGTGGCTGATGCAAAAATTTAAAAAATTTTTTGGGAACGACGGGGGCGCCCCCATTTGGGAAATTTCTGGGGACTCCCGGGCGCTGTGAGCTTGAAATTTGGGAGGAAGTGCTGCTTGATCAGGTGAAATCTCCCCCCACCAAAACCGCTTTCCGGGGTCAAAGTGTGCAGGGCCCCTTGTCCTGGGGAGGGGGGTGAAGCCCTTTCCCTTATTGGCAAACCCGCTGCGACCCTTTCCCCGGAGGGGGGCTAGATGTCCGGAGGACGGTTTTTAATATGGGGGCCCGAAACCGGGCAAAAAGCTTCGTGGAGTGTGCCTTCGGGATCCCGGTAATTTAAATGGGGGTTTTTTCAAATCTGCATTTATGTTGGATGAGACACGGTGGATGGAGTCATCAAAAAAGCCCCGTGTTCTCCCCCAAAATTTTGTTTCCCGGGGGGTTTGATGGTCCCCGACAAAGGGAAAAAGGAGGACACAGGGAAAACTTTGGGGATGCTCCTTTCCCCTTGGGTTCCCGGCCGGCCCCTTTCCCAAAACCGGCCCGCAGGGGGTGAGGAAACCCTTCACGGAAAACTTCATGTCCCCCCAAGGTACCTTGCCCTGGGGCAAATTTGGTCAGCCTCAGTGGCAGTAGTCCTTCCGGCGGGGAGTGATGGAACTCCTCCCCGTTAAGGCCTCCAGGACCAAGAGGGAAGAAGTATGCCTTGAAGTTTTCCGTTGTTGGAAGAGAAGGGAAATTTTTTAAATTACTTTAGATGAAACTTTGTTGGAAAAAATTTTTTCCCAAAATCTTTACCACAGACCCTATCCTATCTTTTTCCCGCCCATTTAGTGCTGGCAAAAATATCTTTTGGGAAATTTTTTCCCTTTTAAAAAAAATTAAAAATTTGTAAAATTAGTTAAAAAAAAAATTTAAAATGGTGTTTTGTTTTTTTTGGTTTCTAAGTTTAAAAAAAATAATTTTTTTAATACCCGTTTTGTACAAAAAATGGGGTTTTTGTTTAATGGCTGGGGAATTTTTTAAAATTTGGGGCAATTTTTTGAAAAAAAGTTTGGTCTACAAATTCACTGTGTTGCCCTTGCAACCCAAAAGGGCTCTCAATTCATTTTTCAAGAGCTGATTATGAAATGATAGGGGGAATTGAGTGGTTGCTTGGCAAAACAGGGATTTTTGACATTGACTGGGTTTTTTTAGGTTTTAGGGGCTTTGGGGCCCCATTTTGTTTAAACTGTTTTTATCTAAAAATTTCCCAATTTTTGCCCCTTGATACTATAAGCAAAAAAATGAGTTTTTGACCACAAAAGTTTCATTCATGTTTGGGCCCCATGGTTTTGAAGGGGGCATAACTATTTTATTTGTACTTGCCTTTAGTAAAAAAGAAGCGGAAAATTTTTTTTTAATACTGCGCTCCTTTTTTACTAAAGGGGAAAACAAAAGTTGTTAAATTTTTTTTTTTTTCTAATTTTTCAAGTTTTATAAAAAGAAAACAGCCAACAGGGTTTTTTTTTATAAACCCAAAAAAAATTTTTTGCCCCAAACAGAAATTAATTATGGTAAACACCCTCCCCCCCACTTGATCACCCCCAAACCCCCCCCCCCCACCACAAACACCCAAACCCCACCCCCCCACCCCAAAAAAAAAAAATTATTATTTAAAAAAAAAAGGGGGGGGGTGGACTTTTCAGAAACCAAAGTACCCCCAAAGCCCTTTCGCACGCAAGCTATTCACTTTAAATTTAAAAAGTAAAAAAATTAAAGTTAAATTTTGGGAGGTGTGGGGGAAAGTGGAGGGAGGGATTCTTTTAAAAATGCCAAAAAAAAAGTGGGGTAGGTGGGGGGGAGGAGCAGGTGGTGGGTAGGGGGGAGTGGCTGGGAAGGTGGTGGGGTAAATGTTTCGTGGCTTGAGAAGGGGGATGGGTAGGAGTGTGTGGGTTGGGGAGGGGGTGGGTAGGGGGTGTGTGGCTTGGGAGGGGTGGGTAGGAGTGTGTGGCTTTTGGGGGGTTGGTTTGTACGTGTGGGTTTGGTTTAGAAAAGGGGGTGGGTATGTGTGGGGGGTGAGTGGATGGTAGGGGGTATGTTGGGGGGGCTGTGGGGGGGAAAAGGCGGGTAGTGAAGGGTTGCAGTGCGAAATTTCGGTGGGGGGATTTCTTTAAAAGGGGTTTAAAAGGGGGGGGAATGTCGACCAGGCCAGCCCTACCACCGGGGGAACGTAAATTGGGCTCCGTTTTCTGGCGGGGGGCCAAGGCCGTAGCTGCCACCCCGGCCCTGAACTTTAAAAACACAAAAAGGTCTTTTCTCTTGGGTTGGCAGATGGCGGGCAGGATCTGCAAAACCCAAAGGGAAAAAAAAGTTATCAATAAACGCACGGCGCCCCAACCCCCCCGTACAAAAGGGGGAAATGTGGACTCTAAGTCCGATGGTCCTTTTCCCCTTTTACAGGGGTTTTTTACGACCACGGCCCGCGCCGTTTCTAGGGTGGGGCCAAAGGGGGGAAGGGGGGGAAAGGGGGGGGGGCCCGACCGCGGGGGGGGCCTCTTCATTTTTTGGGGGGGGCAGCAGTGGGGATTTTTTGTTGGTGATGCCCGACCCAAATTGATTTCTGCTTTCCCCCTGGGACCCCTTTATCCCGAAAAGGGCTGGGGAAGGGCCACCGCCGAAAACTCCCCCCTGGTGTTTCATCTCCCCCGCCGCCCTTTATCCGGGGGAAGGTCCTCCCCCTGCTGGTGTTCCTCTGCCAGCTTCCAACGAGGCCTGCCCCCTGGCTGGGCCCTTGCCCGATGTGCTGAGGAAGAAAAAAAAAATAAATAAATATACAAAGTAACAATTTAAAAGGGTGGCATCCACAAAAAATGCGGGCCCCCCAGCTTTTTTGAAACTACAATCCCCTCATGAATTTTTTATAAACAAACAGTGGGCATGTTTGGGTTTTTCAGTTTCCCAAAAAGCTGGGGGGGCCGAGTTTGTGGATTTCCTGAATGAAGGTTTTTTAAGTTACCAAAATAAAAACTTCGGGCCCGGGGTCCTCGTGAGGCACGAGGGAAAACCCCGGTTTTCGGCTATTGGGAAAAAGACTTTCCTTTGGGGGGGACCCCACTTGGCCCTTTTCCCCTGGTCATTTTTTCCACCGAAAAAAAAGCGGTCCGGACCCAACCTTTCCCCCGTTTCCTGAGTCGTGCTTAAATTTTTAAAAGAAAAGAAAATTTTTTAAAAGATATTGGGCCCCCCATATTTCAAACATTTGCAAAAGCATTTGTTTTGTATTGGACACTTTTCCCCCCATTTCCTCCTGCCCCCTTTTGGTACCCTTTCCCGCCCCAAATCGGGGGTTCGCAAAACCCGGGAAAATTCTTTTCCCCCAGTCTGTCGCGAGGGCCCGGGGTTTCTGTACCCGGGGAAAAGTCTTGTCCCCGAGGGCTGGGACGGGGAAAGGAACCCGCCCCCAAAAATAAAAAAAGAAGACAAAAAGGAGAAAAGAAATTAAAACTTTTTTTCAGGGTGAATGTTTCTTATTTCAACAAATTTCATGCAATTTTACAAATTTAAAAATTTTTTGGAAAAAGACTTTAAAATTTTGGGATTCTGGAAACGGTTGTCAATAGCAACCACACAGCAGGTTGCACCATGTGCTGCAAGTGGATACACAAATGCACGGCTGTAAGCAATGGCAGACATGTGGCCTACAAGCCAGTGCACTTCACTTTCACTTTCAAGCACATGGTGCAGCTGCCATGTGGTTTAAAGAAAAAAAAAGCTTCTAGACTATTCTACACTAACCACAGGTACATTTTAGTGAACAATATACATTTTCTACATTGTCTACCAAAAAAAGAGGAATTTTTGAAACGGTTGACAATAGCAACCACACTGCAGGTTGCACCATGTGCTGCAAGTGGATACACAAATGCACGGCTGTAAGCAATGGCAGACATGTGGCCTACAAGCCAGTGCACTTCACTTTCACTTTCAAGCACAGGGTGCAGCTGCCATGTGGTTTGAAGAAAAAAAAAGATTCTAGACTATTCTAAACAAACCACAGGAACATTTTAGTGAACAATATACATTTTCTAAAATGTCTACCAAAAAAAGAGGAATTTTTGACACGGTTGCCAATAGCAACCACACTGCAGGTTGCACCATGTGCTGCAAGTGGATACACAAATGCACGGCTGAAAGCAATGGCAGACATGCGGCCTACAAGCCAGTGCACTTAACTTTCACTTTCAAGCACATGGTGCAGCTGCCATGTGGTTTAAAGAAAAAAAAAACTTCTAGACTATTCTACACTAACCACAGGTACATTTTAGTGAACAATATACATTTTCTACATTGTCTACCAAAAAAAGAGGAATTTTTGACACGGTTGCCAATAGCAACCACACTGCAGGTTGCACCATGTGCTGCAAGTGGATTCACAAATGCACGGCTGCAAGCAATGGCCGACATGCGGCCTACAAGCCAGTGCACTTTACTTTCACTTTCAAGCACATGGTGCAGCTGCCATGTGGTTTAAAAAAAAATAAAATAAACAAGCTTTTACTCTATTCTATACTAGATACACTACTACATTACAAATCTCGCCATTCAGTTGAATGTATGTTCACACGGCGAGTTTGTTGTGTGTGGACATACTCTTTTGTGATGCGTGTGTGGGTCAACTCCAGACCCAGGCAAACATCACAAAAGCGTATGTACACACACAACAGCCTCACCTTGTGAACATACATTCAGCCCCCCAAATACATAATTAAAAAAAAAAAAAAAAAAATTATTTAATATTAATTAATAAACAATATAATTGATAATAAAAAGAGATAATTACTTACCTCTGAGATCAGAGACCCGACGTCCATGTGCATCCGGCGGTATGCTGGGGGCTGTGGGACTGACATTATCCTCCTCTCCTTTACCCATGTAGAATGAAGGCATTTTCCAATAGCACATTGCATCAGAAAAATTAGCCCTCCCATTAAAATGATACAAAATATAACCCAAACATAATATTCAAATTTTATATTTAATTTAAATCCAATGCGTTTTACGGATGCGTTTTTGGCATCAAAAGCGCATCCAAAACGCACCCAAAACGCACCCAAATGTATGCTGCGTTTTTGGATCCGCTTTCGGGATGCCAAAAGCGCACTCCATTGTTTCCTATGGGGATTTCTCTTGCGTAAAACGCAAGAAGAATTGACATGTCAATTCTTAAAATGGATCCTGAAAAGCGGGATCCCCGAAAAGCGCATCGGAAATCACTCGTGTGAACAGCGATGCGCTTTTCACATTGAAAGCAATGTTAATCACACTGACAATTGTTAGATCCGTTTTGCGGATCCGTTAAAACGGATCCGTAAAACAGATCACGAAAACGTTGTGTGAACAAGCCCTTACCCTATTTCCGAAAATAAGACAGTGTCTTATATTAATTTTTGCTCCTAAATTACGAGCTAAGACTTATTTTTAGGGGATGTTTATTTTTCCATTAATAAGAATTCACATTTATTGTTGAACAAAAATCAACAGTATTAATCTACTGTAGTGATTTCATCACACACATCAGCAGAAGCAGCCAAACTCTGAATTTCATTAAACAAAAATGCACTATGTCTTATTTTCGGGGAAACAGGGTAATAAGAAAAGTGATGGTAAATGACAACCACTATCTGTAACCACTGTAGTGCCAAGAGGAGTTGTTATACATCTTTCCAGAGATCCTGAACAGCATATAAATCTGAAGATATAGAATGTAATTCTGTTTAGCAATGTAAATTTAAATCACATTAATGGTCAGGAGACAAACCCTATGGACAATATAGGTCATGTAGGAGACATATCAAAAAGTATATTAGAAAAAAAAAGAAGAGAGCAATCTATATGCATACCGTCAATGACTTCGGACTTAGTATTTTTTGTATTGTATCTTTTAAAGAGAAAAAAATAACCTATGTTTTTTTAAACAAACAAGTAACCTATGTTTTTTTTTTTTTAAACTACTTAATGAAGTTTTCTCACTACAACAATTGGCTTTTAACATGTAGGGACAGATAATTGAAGACTTTCTATAAATACATTGCTTTATTGATTTTTTCTTTGGCCAGGAGATAAAGAACATCTCCTCTTAGAGTACACATTTCTCTGGTTACTACCACTTCTCCTTGCTCTCTCTGTCTCTCATTGCTCTAATTTGCCATCTGTCATTCATTCACTCTGACCATGGTGAGTCACCTCCTGCAGAGTCTCATCTCTAGTAATGGACTTTGAAGCTTCTCATTAACATAAGTAAATACTCTTAAGAGCCCTGCAGCCTTGCATAGTGCAATTTATAAATCTCTTGCACTCCTCAGTTTAACAGGAATAGCTAGGCAGAGCTGAAGTGTCAATCTGCAATAGACCCACCCACAGCCTGAACAGCAAGTGTGATTTTGTGGCTGTAACTCTGTGAAACCGCATGGCAAGAAAATCAATTTCAAAATCAATACATATTTTTCTGCTCTGGTTTTATTTTGTGACTATTTTTACTAATCAAAATCTGATATGATACTTAATCTTTTCTACTGAACTGTGCTTATTTTCTCACTGTAGATTTTTTTTTTATTTCTGTCTTCTGTATATGGACTTAGGGGACAGCCATATTGACCGAGGTGCTATTAGCAGCAAAGATCTGTTTTACTACAGCTACATGGACATAGGAACTTGTAATATGGAGATGATTCATTGGGGGGAAGAGATGGAGGGTTTATAAATATTCTCCTCTACAATAGCAAAAACATTGTGATGGATCAAAGTTGTTAATTTTTGTACAAGCCTGGTTTGCAAATAAATTTTACCATTTTGCGGATTTTGTGCAAATTGTAGCACTTTTCAGAAATGTGGCAAGAGCTTCCTAGCATGTGTGTGGCCTGCCACAGCCCAAGAGATTTATTGTAGCTTATACCAGAAACGGCATTAATTATATCAGAAATCTACACCAGCTCATAAACAGAGTGGGTTTCAGTGCGATTTTTTTTTTTTAAACTATTTTACTATTTTGCCATAGGCAAACTTAAACTCTATCAGTTCTCAATCTATAAAGCACTAAAACTTAACTTTTATTATGTACAACACTTAACCTCTATACACACTATTTAAAAAATCTGATTCCTAACCTCTCAATTTGTCTCATAACTCTATCCCTTTCTAATTCTTAAAGTATAACGCCTTTTCTATTTTCAAATCTGGTGGAACACCACCTATTATATCACAGGGAAACTCTATATACACAGTGATTTGATAACTACAAAAACATCTTACTTGGGCAGTCGTCCCTAATTTGATAGGCATGAAGCATATAAGGTTCTCTTGTGAAACCCGCTGCAGCGGGTAACACAAAAAAGAGGTAGAAAATCCTAAATTAAAATGTAATGCCTGACCTCCCCAACATGTTTCACCAGTAAACTGGCTTCATCAGGGGATAGAGGTCCCTTTCTAATTATTTCAGAATTAGAAAGGGATAAAGTTATGAGACAAATTGAGAGGTTAGCAATCAGGTTTTTAAATAGTGTGTATAGAGGTTAAGCGTTGTACATAATAAAAGTTAAATTTTAGTGCTTTATAGATTGAGAACTGATAGAGTTTAAGTTTGCCTATGGCACAATAGTAAAATAGTTATTAAAAGTCACTCTTTGTTCACTTAGTAGATTCCCTCATTTTTGAGACTATTTGTCAGGTTTCAGTGAGGCACACAGGCTGTTACTGACACCAAATTAAGAGGTGTGCACCTCTTAATAAATTTGTCACATAGAACTCCTGTGGATCTGTTAAACGGTGGTGTCTAAACTGACAGTCGAAGTAAATGCCTCTTACTAACTTCTATGGGAGAATGTTATGGGTATGTTCTTAACATGTGCAGCGGTCATTGTGCAGGGAGAAGAGATGGTGTGCTGTGACCACCATATATTGTGAACAGTTGATCCTCTATTATCTATATATTGGTACAGTGGTCCCTCAAAATACAACATTAACTGGTTCTGGGATGACCGCTGTATGTTGAGAACATAACTTGGTTCTGAAATCCCAAAATTTTCAACCAACATAATGAAAATTTTAACTAAATCCAGATAAAGCAAGTCCTGGCATATAACATCAGAAAATCACTTTCTATTTTGAGGATAGAAGCTTCTTCAATTAAGAAGAAGGCCGTCCTCATCTGGTGCACAAAACCGCTCATCCTGGCACATGTAAGGAGCAGTACAGGACATTTAGTACTGCACAGTACTGTAGAGAGGCGCTACTAGACCACCAATCACTGCATGTACTGCGCTAATACAGATGTTTTACAAGTAAACAGTTAATGAGAATTGGTTGCATCCTCCAGTCAATCACATGTGCTGCAGATTGGCAGTGTCTGGCACACTGCATGTTAAATGTGGGGAGAGCTTCCTAGCATGTGTGTGCATGTTAAAACCACACTCAGCATACAATGTCCTAAGAAAGACCATTGCATGTTAAAAAATATTGTAAAAATATTATCTCCTAAACCTCTCCGGGAATGGGAGTTCCGATAACAGCAGAGCATCGTTGCTCGACTCAACACCAAGGTGTCATTCAAGTCTATAGGACAATCCTAACCACCTCTCCATTTAGAATGGAGAGGTTTCCAGGCTCGTTTAAGACATAGGTGCTGGTTCCAGAGGTGGGACCCAGACCTATTAGACAATGACGGCATATCCTAGTGCTAGACCATCAATGTCAGTAGTAAGACAACTCCTTTAAGGGTATGTTCACACGGAGTAATTTCGGCGCGCAATTACGGTAATTCATAGTTCTCATAGAGAACTATGGATTACGCCTCCTCTCCCCGCTCGTACAATAGATCGTATTGTACGCGCGGGGAGATCAGCGACATGTCAGTTACTTGTGGCGAATACGCGCCGCGAGTAATGAATATCAATGGGGCTGCCGGCCCCCCGGGCCACAGAAGTACGCGTGTATCAGCGCGAGCTCCCGAAAGACACGATGTACTGTGGCGTGTACTGTATGTGCCGCACTACATCGTGTGAACATAGCCTAAGGGACCACTGTATTAGCCTTTATTATAATTCTGCCTGTGAAGATAATGAATGGCTGCTGAGAAGTGATCTCCACATAGTATGAAATGTCAGCCTATCATCATGAAAATCAGTTTCCAGAATGAAAACTCCAAGATATCAGGAGGGGGAGGGGAAAGGGATAACACAGATAGTGACATGGGAAAAAAATTGTGCAAAATTTTCAAAAATAAGATCTGATTTCCCTTTAAGTTACAAACTTCTAAAATGCGCACGTATGACCATCACATTGTTTTAAGGAATTTTATCCTCATAACACGCAGCAGGTAAGGTTAATGGTTTGTTTTCAGACAGAATTACGCCAACCTCCATAAATGAATAACACTGTAAAAGGAATTTATCAATAATGTTCAATTCATTATGAAATTTCTATAAATTTGGCATCAGACAGAAAACAATATTAGACTTATTTACAAAGCACAGGAGCTCCATTAAAATGGCTCGTCCAGCTGGGCACATGGATGTCTGTCAAAGCAGAGACCCAAATTCAGGGGCATTAGCTTTTGAGGATCTGGTCTATCCATGCATTTGCTGCATGGGGTTCTATAGCTGGACCCAAAGCAACCAGCCAGTTATTGGGTCAACCTAAAGGGATGTTCCCATCTTGGACATTTAAAGCCTAAACAGTAGGATATCTCATAGATGGGTGCACGCCCCACCACTGGGACCCAAAACCAGCGTCAGAATTGAAACCAGAATGTTTCCGTTCATAACAAAGTAGGTCACGCTTGCGCACGCCATTCTCTGTTTTGTTCTATGGGAAATCCAAGTAACAAACTACTCAGAACTCTTATAGGAAAGAATGGAGAGTAGTGTGCAAGTGCGACAGGGAGGGCACCTTGCAAGATAGGTCCAGGTCCTAGACCTGTATGTCATAAATGGATGAAATTGGAACAACCCTTTAAAGAGAACCTGTCACATAGATTATGCCCCTCCTTGCTGAGGACAGCACAAGCTAGTGACAGACCTGCTGTTTCCAGCGCTGTGTCCCTTATTCTGTAAGATGTTGTAGTTTTTGAGTATTTAGGGGGACATGTATGAAGATTGGCGCGTCGAAGTGCCTGTTTTCACGTTTTTTCCCGTGAAAAGTGCGCCTGATGTATGTCGGCGCCAAAGTGCGCTCATACATGCGGGGCAAGCTGCGACGCCTCCGACAGACAGACCACATTGAAATTGGTCTGCCTGTTGGAGCTCTAATGCGCCTCCCTTTGCCGACCCATATTCATACTAGCCGTCAGAGATTTCGAATGGGTGCGTCCGCCCAGAGTAACGCCCCACCAGAATCGCCCCACTCATGTTAGGGCGCAAAGAAAGTGGCGAAGCTTGCGCCTAACAGCTGCAATACTTTGCGTTCGCCAGCGGAAGCCGGCATAGTTGAGTGCGCATGAACGCCTGAAAAACAGGCGAAAAGCCCATCATACATTCACCCTTGTAATGTGCTTAAATCTGCCCGTTTTCAGCAGAAAAGAGTCCATGAAAAAAGAGTCCTGTTTTTTACATACCCTCCTGCCCACGCTGAGCTAGCCGCCCCTCCCTCACAACTGACTTACCTATTACTGTTGAATAGGTAGAAACCTTGAGAATAACTTTCAGTGGTGGGGCTACCCTTTGGTGGAAGGGGCTCACACCTGCCATGAAAAGATTTTGAGCACTAAATTAACTCTAAAACTCCACATCTTACAGAATAAGGACACAGCGTTAAAAACCAGCGGTCTGACACTTAAGCTTGAGCTGTCCCTCAGCCAGGTGGGGGCACAACCTAATTTGACAGGTTCCCCTTTAGAACGAGAAATAAAAACACTCATCAAGAGACAACTAATGTAATACCTAAATGAAATGCCAAACCCAAACCCAAGATGTACTAAGAATGTGGTCGCCTATTTGATCACGAATGAAAATCACATTGGTGTAGGCTTCATGGTACAACCAGTCGAAAAATGTGGTTTACAAATCAGAATACAAATGTGAAATGCAATGTATGCTTATGATAACCCTTATTCCCATGATGTCCAACAGTTAAAGGTCACCACAGAAATAAAATGATTGCTAAGATAATAATTAATGCACATTTCTAATGTATTCAGCGAATGCCTTAAGGTGCGAACTAGGAATACAAATAGCCCTAAAGAATTACAACTTGGCAACGTAAGGTAAAATGGATTTAGCTGGAGTATGGGTAGATTCAATCGTATGCCTCTCCATAGGACACCAAAAACAAAACTGCCATCCAGAGGAAATCCATGGTACTGTACCGTAAGAGAGTAAAAGTCTTGCAGACTCTGCAGTCTTCACGAATTTACAAATAATTCTTTAAGCCAAGTATTTAGATGCTGAGAATATTGCCCAGTAAAGCCATGTGTTAATCTTTCTGCAATTAAGTGGTAGAAACTGTCCTGAGCAGATCAGTCATTAACGCCAGGGCCTGAAACCTCTTTGAAAAGTGCAGAGGAGCCGCCCGGTGAGAGAGCGCCGAGTGTGCAGCAAAGACGCGTCCTGCGACCGCGTATAGGCCGAAGAGGCTAGTAGCGATAGTTGCGGCTGCGTGCCGCCCCTCCTGTTTCTGAGCCACCAGGTTCTTCCTACAGTTGTGATCCGCGAGAGTGCGGCAGCCTGGCGGGGAGTGTGCTTGAAGAGCGGATTTGCCATCTCAGTAGATCAAGCAGGTTTCTCAGTGATCGGTGCGCAAAGGAGAAAACGCAGTCTTGTGCACCGGGTACGAGTTCAAGGGCTCCGTTTCCTCGCGAAAATGTTTACATGACAGAGGAAAAAGTAGTTAGCAGAAAAGAACCATTAATTCCAAAACGCCGTGGATATTTTTAAATATAGCACATATTAAACTATCGTTAGGTTTTCTTACATCATCCTGGTTAGGTCCCCTTCGCAAACAATTTATCTAATTTCATCGATGGATGGTGTTCATGTATAAATTGCCCGTTTAGAGCTCCAACTGACTTAAAGGGGTTTTCTCACTACAAAGATTAACTTTCAATACATAGGAAGTGATAAATGATTACCAAAATATATTGCTTTGTTGATTTTGCTTTGTTGAGATCAGAGATTTTATCAAACGTTTCTCTGGTTACCATCCAGCTCTTCCCTTCTCTCTCTGATCTTAGTCTTATCTTAGAGGAGAGAGTGATATCACCACAGTTCGGCACACAAGATTGCCGGCAGATTGAGAACAGAGTGTGTTATCTCTAACAAACAAAGGAGACAAATGACTTGTGTTTACTTTAGAGTAGAGCGCTTCAGAGCTCATAGAGACGATCTTCTGCTCTCATGTCAGAGCAATTATAAGTGCTGGGAATACGGAGAGGGTATGCTAATCACTGCGATAGAACCACACACAGCCCGACCAGGAAGAGACAGGCAGCATTAATCTAAAACTGCTTGTAGCTCTGTAAAACAGCATAGTGAGAAAACCCCTTTACTGCAAGTCGATTGGAGCTCCATAAAAAAAAAATCTCCAACCTACCCAATGGCCCAACGACCATTGACTTTTAGAACGGCCTATAATTTTTTTGCACGGCAAAAAAGATGCCATTTATACTATTCCTCCTCCCTCACCTAGTTCTTTGTAGGTGAGGGAAGAGGAATAGGTACTTTTAGTTCTTTATAAGTATTAGTTACTTAAAATACATGGTTATCTTTTTTTTTTTAAATTTGATCAGCTGATGAACAAGACTTTAGTCATTTATCAGCTCATAACAGGGAAGTATGCACAAGGCAGTATTCCTACACATGCTCATTTGCCCGATAATCAGCCTTTTTTCCCACTTCTCCAATGCAATGAAAAAATTTTGCAAAAAAATTACCCTAACATTTATGTGTAAACAGCAGAATTGTGTATCTTGATAGTTACAGAATCAGAGGCGAGACCCCCACCTTTCTCGGGAAAGGACTCCATAAAAGGCTCCATGCTGAATTCTGGTAACTTTTAGAATACACTAAATTACACATCAAACTGTGATAGGACCCACACGTATCTCAGGAAGGGGTCCCCGAAAGTCTCCATACAGAATGGAAAATCGGTCACATTTGCGCACAATTCTCCATTCTGTTCTCCCATAGATCAGAACTCGATATGGCCGGTACAAATAAAATACCTGCACTGGCCCCCTGACAGTAAAACTGTCCCTGTCGGTGGTTTACCTGATTTTTGGCAAAGCTACCATAGCAGAAGACTTACCAACTCTTCGAAACCAGGAGGTTGCCCTTATCGGGAGTCTCCTGTAATCAGGGAAGTGGCGGGTAGGCTAAACCATATAAAATAAAAAATGGGGGGGAAAAAAATAAAAACTAATAACCCCTTATGTAAAGGAATGGCCACTATTGTCTTCCATTAGGGATTTGCATGCACAGCAATATTTCACATGAAATCTGTTACCAGATTGTGACAGACTAAAGACAGGGACCATAATCCAGGCCCGGTTTCTTTTTTGCCTATTAGCAGGGGGCTAAAGACAAGTGCCAAACGTAGCCCCCCCTATTCATAGCCTCAGCTTTCCCCCAAAACTGATTGACCGTTTGCTAACCTGCACAGGCAAAAAAAGCAGTCATTTAAAATTTTAGTGGAGGAGAGGAGTCTCATTTTTACTGTGGGGGTAGGTGGCTTGCTTTTGACATGCTAACCCCTTAATTTTATAAAAGCTAGTCCAGTAAAACAAGTAACTACACAAGCAAGAGCCTTGGAATCAGGGTTTCTGTCACTACTTTTTGTTGGCCTCAGATAGGGCAGCATAAACCTAGGAAGAGATTCCCTTGGCATCATGTAATTTCCTTGGTGTAGTAGTAATAAAAAAAAATGACTATGTTCTTTAAGCTTGAAATTAAATGGGATTGTCTAAATGAAAAAAAAAAATAGGTAGATAAGTATCATTCTTTTTTTATTTGCACAGCCTATTCCTACTTCAATATAGGGGGGGTACTTAGGGGGGGCAGCACCAGTCGCTACCAGGCCCTGCAGCCTGAGGTGGCCCAAAAGCCCTTCCGCCACATAAGAAGACAGCTCACAGAAAAAACACCAATTACTTAGACCCTACTCCTAAAATCTAACTTTTAATAAATATATTAAAATCCACATACAAAATAGAAGACTATATGTATATTCAACGACAGGGACATCAAAAAATATAAATTAACCTCTGAAAAAAACTCCTCATCAAGGGTATATTAGCTAAACATGATAATTTAATGCTTTTACTCGCGATTAGGTGCTCATAGTCCAGCTGCAGAGAACCTAATCTTGCCCTACACTGATACCTAACGTGATTGTGGCGTAATTGTCCCAAAAGGGACGGCCCCAATCTTGATGACTCACCTTATACCCAAACCCTGATTCTTCAAGAGGAGTAAGTAAATAAGATAAGATAATCTATACTGTTTACATGAGGTAACACCACTTCATCCCAACGCATTTCTCTCCTATGATGTTATAGGGGTTCCTCAGGGGATCCAGAATGCGGCTTCAATATCAAAGACCCACAATGGAGTCCTATTCCTCAAGGGATCCAAAATGTGGCTTCAGTAAAAAAAAGACCCACAATGGAGTCGTATCCTGTCCGTCATAAGAAGACACCCTCAGTGCTCATTCACATGGTTTATTCTGGGACTGATTTCAGCCGTATTGCGTGCCGTATTTGCGCTCCAATGCGGCTGAAATCAGTCCCAGGCATTATGGTAATCCACAGTTCTCATAGAGAACTATGGATTCCGTCTCCTCTCCCCGCTCGCACAATACGCGTAGCGGGGAGAAAGTGACATGCACATTATTTACGGCGTGTACGCGCCGTGAATAATGACTGTCTATGGGGCCAGAGAGTAGCCGCTCCCCCCCCGCGCCCGCTGCATGGCAGCCGGAGTAATTGCGGGGCGAAATCCGTCCCCGCAATTACGTCGGCAATAAGCCGTGTGAACTAGCCCTTATTATTGTAAATGACACATGGTGACAGGGGGTGCCCACATTTCACTTTTTTTCACTAGGGAGCAAGAGCTTGAAGTTACTCCTCTGCTTCAACATAATATTTTCAAGTAGACAACTCATTTAATATCGAGACTATTGTTAAGTTTGGAAAAAGATTAAAATTTCAGGCCCTATCGTCCAGGCCTTGCTTGATGCGAATAGTAACAATCTCTATACAATGCTGCCAAATATGTTGCCAGTTCAGGCAAAATACAGCAAGTGAGCACTGACCCCCGCTGACGCTCTGCAGCACTGTGCTGAGCATCTGAACACTCTTGGACATGACTGCACATTCACATTTTTCATCCCATAAAATTCAAATCGAAAAAAAAGCTCCAGCAAAGCCTCCAGAGACGGATATTCCAGTGATATAGAAAGAAATGCCTTAGGAGCTCATAAACACACAGTGTACTACTACACTCTGTACATGGGAGTTCATAAATCCTCATTCACTCCCATGTAACATCTGGTGTGTTATCTAAAAATAGGAGACCAGACAAATCCTGGACCCAATGCTCTGCCTGAACCCAGCTTGGGTCCATTGGATGAAAGGACTGACAAATCATCAAGACCACACACAACACGAATGGAAAGAAAATGAATAATGCTAATTAACTAGTTCCTGACTGGGTCATTTCCCCCCCCCCCCCGTCCCCTTCCAGACTTGGTTCCTTTTCTTTAATACACATGAGATTAACGGGGTTGTCTCACTACAAGAATTGCTTTTTATGTTAAAGATCTTGCAAAAACAAGTCACTTTGCAATATATGTCCATTAACAGTGTCCTACCTATTCCTAGATATCCCCTCTTGTATGGGCTGCATCAGCTCCTCAGGTCACTATAGCTGCAGACCTGTTTGATCTCTCCTGATAGGCTGCCAGTGCTGGTGGCTATAGCTACAGACCTGGTGTCCTCAGCAGCTCATCACTGCAGGCCAGTAGAAGCCAGAAAGGCCAGTAAACACACCCCTGACTTCAGAAATGAAACCGAGAAAAAAGGACTGAGATGCGATGAATTGATATATTGAGACAATCCCTTTAAATACCTCAACGTTTTTGCAGTTATTCCACAAAATTCTGCACCTTTTTTCCGTGATATATAAGGCTTATTAGATTATTATTATTTTTTTTTTTAATAATGAGATAAAAAAAGGTTTAATTTGTTTTAGTTAACTTTTTTAACAGCAATAGTGGTGCTAAAATAAGTTTTATAATTGTGTCACTTTTCTCGCTACATTGATTCATCTCACCTCAGTCCTGTTTTCTTGGTTTCACTTTGAATTGCATGTTTACTGGCTTCTACTAGGCTGCAGTAGAAGCCAGGTCTGTAGTTATAGCAACCAGTGCTGGCAGCCTATCAGGAGAGATTGAACAGGTCTGTAGCTATAGCGACCTGAGAAGCTGATGCAGCCCATACAAGAGGGGATATCTAGGAATAGGTAGGACACTGTTAATGGACAAATATTGCAAAATGACTTGTTTTGGCAAGATTTTTAACATAAAATAGTGAGACAACCCCTTTAAGTATACACAGTTTAGCAGACTTGAATCAATCATTAAAGTTGTAGTTTTATTCTCACATCCAGGAAAAATTAAAACTATTAAAAGTTACATGTGATTAGTGGTGTATCTGTTGTAGTTACTGAGGGAACTGAAATAGCCAGGGAGGTCATAAATTCACTTGTATCTCCTTAGGGAAAACAGAGGAACAAAGCAATATATTTGGAAAATGTCTTTATTTTGTGTTCCCTACAATTTGAAAGCTATTCTTTGTAGCGAGACAACCCCTTTAAGGATGAATTCGAATTAAGGACTAAGTCGTATACATGGATAACTACAACAGATACACTACTAGTTGCAAGTAACTTTTAATAGTTTGTATCCACAAAAAGTTTTTTCTGGATGCGAGAATAAAAGTACAACTTTAATGATTGATTTAAGTTTGCTAAACTATGTAAATGGATCTGTTGAGAGGTGAAAAAACTCTACTAGCGGACTGATCTGTTGTTGTGATATATAATTAATATAAAAGTATATATATTATGTGACTTTTTCATTATGGACATTTATATATGGGCGATATATGGTGCTTCTCACGAACGGGGCTAAAAGTTACAGTTTGGACTTTTTAGTGTTCTTTTTTTAAATCAATCATTCATTTTGTCTATGTTTTTACTTATTTTTCTTAATTTACATTTTATATATTGTGCCCGCCAATAGGTCAGGAAAAGATCTCTGCGGCGCATTTCTAGATATATATATATTTTTTCCCAATTCAAACTGTAACTGTACCTGATATACAAGCCTCCATTACTAACTGTAAGGCCCCGTTCACACGGCTTATTTGCCGACGATGGCGCTGTTTTCCGCGCCGGATTTGCGCTTCAATACGGCGCCAATCCGTCGAAGTTCATTTACGGTAAAACCACTGCTCTCATAGAGAACAGTGGAAATCCGTCGCTTTTCCCCTGGCTCGGCAAATTTCGTCCGCGGGAGGAGAAGGAAAAGGAATGACAGCAATTATTTACGGCGCGGACAGCTGCCGTAAACAATGCATTGTCATATTGGGCCGGGAGCGGCGCCCCGTCCGCGCTCCGGCCCGGCCACATCCGCCCGTATTCACGGCGGATTTGTGCGGGTCAATATGGCGCAACAAATCCGCTTGAATAAGCCCTGTGAACGGCCTTAAAGTGATCTGGGTCTGATAAGACCCTGCAATTACCAAGCCTCAGCGATCACATGACCGGAAGGGCTGGGAAGCAGGAAGCTGGAAGGCTTCCTGCTTGTATGTACTATGTAAACAGTGCTCGTTCAGCGCTGTATATACAACAAACGGTACGGCAGGAATAGTAAATAAAAACATCTCTGCCTTCTCATTGGAGAGCACGGCTGCCGCTGACAGCTGGCTCCCACTCCCGCAGCTGCACAACTAGTATTATAAAAGACCGTGCAGACTCAAATGTCCACGACCTGGACATTTAAAGTCAACATGTGGTCATTGCCTAGATAAAATGCAATGTAATTTTGCAAATTTAAATTATTTTTTACACCACATATCAGTTGATTAAATTGATTACACCTTTCCGTTACTATCAATGGTACATCAAGAAACAGCTACCTTATATACTCGAGTATAAGCCGAGTTTTTCAGCACAAAAAATGTGCTGAAAAATCCCTCCTCGGCTTATACTCGAGTCACTGTGGGCGCTCGGGCGCTGCGATGGCCCGGCTGCCGGCAGGGACACTTCTGCTATACATGACTCCTCAGGGACATTAAATTGCCTATACCTGCCTATGTAATTTTATTGGTATCCATTTTTATTTTTTAAATTTACCAGTAGCCGCCACATTTTCCACCTTAGGCCATGTTCACACGGCTTAAAATGGGATGTATTTCCGTCCGTAATTACGCGCCGGAGTGCGCAAATTACGGGCTGAAAGCGTCCCAGTCATTACGGTAATCCAAAGTTCTCATAGAGAACTATGGATTACGTCTCCTCTCCCTGCTCGGCGAATCCGATAATTGACATGTGAATTACTAGCGGCGTATACGCGCCACTGGTAATACAAGTCTATGCCCCCCGCACCCGCCCCTGCTCAGCCCCCGGCCACACAGCGTAATTGTGGGGCGTAATTACGCCCTGCAAATACACCGTGTGAAACTAGCCTAAGGTTTTCCATTTTTTTGTGCCCAAAGTAGGTGCCTCGGCTTATATTCGGGTCGGCTTATACTCGAGTATATACGGTAATTGGCTCACTTGGCCAGCTACAACTATAGGAGACCCTGCACTCATTTGCTTTTCCCAGTCAATACCATGGGTTTGCACTTTTGCCAAAATGCCTTTTACCTTTCAAATTCTGTATGCTCCTTCTTGATTGCTACTTCTCTTCATTAAGCTTACAGCCCAGTCTATTTTTTTGTCTTTCCACATGTCTCTGTAATGACCTGTAGCAACTTCTGTGCAAAATTACCTAGTATCTGCTACCTTTCGTGTCTCTTATGCAAGGGCTCTGCCCCTGATGAATACTCTAGATGCTGCATTCTATACCTGTACGGGTGTCATCATTTTAATCACAGTTTTATTCCTCTTTATATTGTTTTACACTATTTTTTATCATAAGACATTGGTCAATAAAAATATATTTAAAAAAAAAAAAAAAAAAACCTACGTATTTTGCTCTTCAAGTTCATCTTTCCTGTTCATCATCACAACAACAGCTTGACGGAGTTCACCTAAAGAAATACAACAACCAGAATTTATTATCAATGTGTGAAGAGATAGTCACATCAATATATGAGGGACATTTCATTACTTGGAAAAAAGGCAATGACATAAAAAAAAAAAAAGTTAGACAAGACAACGCGTTTCCGGCCCGTGTGCGGCTAATGAATTCATTCTGTGTTCATATGTAAATCAGGCATCCGCGTCACAATTCCAATTATAGGCTTCATTTCTAATATCCTATGCCATATCATGAAAATCCTATTCCTGGCTTCGATTTCACTGAAAAGTTAAAAATAATCAGTTGACATGGCATTCATTTCTTGAATCCCTGCCAGCCTGTGCTATGTGCAGTTATGCTAAAACAACCTGTTTCTTCTTTACTTGCCTGTCATCGAAATCTCAAAATGGAACGCTGTGCTCATCTGTATAATAAAGAACAGGAAGCCGCCTCCTAAAAAGTGCTATTTACAGACACCTAACTTTATTTAATGCAACACCTCCGATAGATTCAATACTTGAGATATCAGATTAGTGGCAGGCATATTAAATTACTTTGTGCGGATATGGTGATTTGTAGAAGACTGGAGATGCTCCTTTAATATGTGCTGCAGCTGAACATCTGTGGCTTGGTGCCGTGTTTATTCCCATTACAGGCCTCAGAGTACAAGGGCTAATGCACACGATCATATTATGGAGCTCAAATCCACAATACAACATCACATACAAAGCACAAACGAAACAGGCGCTGGGGTAGTGCGCTCCCTTCAGCTCTCTCTGGTGATATTCAGCCCTAATACTCACTGTTCACGTCAAGGATTTTGTAGTATTTAGTTTACATTCTGTGTATAGTACTAATATGCAACCAGCTCTGAGTGGCGCTACTAAAAATAAATACACAGTCCGCAAAAAGTCCTCAAAAGTATAGAGACAAAATAAGGACAAAGCTAAATAAGACAAGGGTAAATACAGTATAAAAAATTACACATTATACACAACACACACGCACGCACGCAGTTCCCGTCTTACATCGTTTCGACTTACATCTGTCCCCTAATTACAAACGGGAAGGTTATGGGGAGTGCTGGCACTTGAAATTCCATGTTCCACAGCGGAGAGTAGCTGTGGAACAACAAGTTCCAGCATGCCACTGCAGCACATAACGTAAAAATGAGGTGAAATCTTCTTAACACAGACAGCGAAACTAATGTAAAAACCCTTCCCTGCACTATCCAAAACTAAAAACAAACTTATTGTGTTGGAGTTACATTTAATAAATATACCGATTCCGACTTAGGTCATGTCCCCAAGGCACAGGTTTTCAGCTGGTTTGCAGACCGCCTGATAAACCGGCCGAAAATGAGCAGAACGGGGCGCTATGGAAAACCCATGCAGCAGTCCCCACTGCACGGGTTTTCCGCCCCGGCAGTTTTTCCGCCCACGGGCCGCCCGAGAAACATTGAGCATGCACATTCTTCTGTCCGGTTTCCGGACGGAATATGTGCATCTCAATGTGAAGGGGGAGGGCTTTTCTCCGCTCATCGCAGAGAAAAGCCGACGGCAGCAAAACAGTGCAAATACCGGTCGCATAAACCGACCGGTATTTGTCAATTGCCGTGTAAACAGCCCCTTACATACAAAGTCAACTTAAGAGCAAACCTACAGTCCCTATCCCGTTCGTAACCTGGGGACTGCCTGTATACAACAATAATAGTCCAATATGAATCAGTCAGCATAGTAAGTAAACTTAAATATAAAGAGGACCTATACACATGCACTACTTAACTTAAAAAAAAAAAAAAAAAAGTTCTTCAAAAATATTATAAATAAGTATTAAAAAAACAGCCCTGCAAGAGATTCAAAAGAACTAGGAGAGCTTGAAGCAGGCCGTGGTGGGCCATTTGATCACTTTCTGTTTTAATGGGGTTTTCCAACACCTTCCACTGTGCTGAAATAGAAAATTAACCCATACTTACCTCTCCCATCACCACTATTGCCAAAGCTTTAGCACTCCCCCTGGTCACTCACTGATGACATCACGTTCATGGACCGATCGTATAATGCTGCAGCCAATCACTGACCTCTGTGGTCACATGCAGCTGCATCCATGAACATGATGTCATTTGTGAGGGACCTGTACGGAACACTACGCTCGGCCCTGGCCTGTGCTGGTACCTTGGTAATGGGAGATGTACGCAGGGCTTATTTTTATATTTCAGAACTGTGGGTGGTGGTAGGGATGATTTTAATTGTCTGGAAAATCCCCTATTTTTGTTTCTATGATCATATCTGATCTCTTGTGTGAAAATTTGTATGTTTTGCCTTGCTCCTATATTGGGTTTGTATTTTATTATATAGTGCTCTTTTTATTCTTTGTACTTCAGATTGTATTTTTGCCACACTCTTTTATACCATTTTTCTTAGATTTATTTATATAGAGCTGCCCCTATATAAATAAATACATAGCCTAAAAGCTGATATCTCCACTAGATATGATGCCACGTGATAAAAAAATACACAATTGTATTTATGTGTATACATAGGCGTAACCATAGCCACAGCATCTCCAAGTTTGTGGCTTTTTGCTATCTAGCACTAATATGTTGGTTCTCAGATATATGACAGTATTATTTATACCGCTATTTGCTGCTGCTTATGTTTCTGTTTTCAGTCATTAGTTGTTGGGAGCCCAATCTTATTCTGCTATGGGGCCTTATAAATTCTAGTTACACCTTTGTGTGTATATATGCACACACATACAGTATCTCACAAAAGTGAGTACACCCCTCACATTTTTGTAAATATTGCATTATATCTTTTCATGGAAGAACACTGAAGATAGGACACTAATACAATGTAAAGTAGTCCGAGGACAACTTGGATAAGGCCATGTCTCCGCAGCACTGAATTTTGATAGGTTTTTCAGTGGATTCAATATTTTGAATACGCCAAAAATCTGTACCTAGCGCTGGGTTGTCCTCAATAGAAAACCCTTGCTGTAGTCTACACAGCACAGATTTTTTACTGAGAGTTTCCTAAGCCTAAAACCGTCCAGTGAAATATAGAGCATGTTGTATATTCCGCCAGACCGTGGTTGGTTTCCCGTAGCCCCAACGTCCTGGGCCGCCGGGAATCAGAAATCTGACTGCGTTTTTTTTTTCTCGCAATAAATGCACAAAAAAACAGCGGTGCACCGCAGTCCAGCGATGTGAAAATGCCATCGGATTTTGGACGTCATTTTCACATTGCTGTATAGACATAGCCTATGGGTAGGTTCACATGGAACATTTGGATGCTGATGTTTTAGTGTCCAAATTGGCTTCAAATACTTGCCTGAAAAACATTTCATATGCAGCAGTTTTCAGAGGAGGATTTGATGAGTTTTTTCCATATGGTTTTCTAAGTCATTTCCAGTGCCATTTTCTTTCTGAAACACCCATACTAATGTCCATAGGAATCAATAGAGAGCTTCAAAACCTCGTCCAAAACTACATAAAAAATGCACCAAAAACGCGCCACACTTGTGGACAAGGTTTTGAAGCTCTTCATTGATTTCTATGGGCATTGTACATGTATAAAATGCCTCAAGAATTCACATGTCAATTGCTTTTCAGCTCCAGAAACCGCACCGAAACAGCTCTGGAAAACACACGTAACATCATCGTCATGTGTTAACTACAATATGGTGTTCAATAGGAAATGTTGCGCTCCTTCACCTTCCATTTGAGGATGCCTTACAGATACTCAATAGAGTTTAAGTCTAAAGACATGCTTGGCCAGTTCAGCAACTCTATCCTTATTTTCTTAAGCAAAACAGTGGTCATCTTGGAGGTGTGTTTGGGGTTGATATAATGTTGGAATACTGCCCTGCAGTCCAGTTTCTGAAGGCAAGGGATCATGCTCTGATTCAGTATATCACAGTATATGTTGGCATAAATGCTTCTCTCAATGAACTCTAGCTTTCCACAACTGGCAGCTCCAAACCATGACACTCTCACCACCAAGACACACTTGTCTTTCTACTCCTCACCTGGTTGCTGCCACACACACTTGACACCATCTGAACCAAATAAGTTTATCTTGGTCTCATCAGACCACAGGACATGGTTCAAGTAATCCATGTCCATAGTCTTCTTGTCCTCAGCAAACTGTTTGCAGTCTTTCTTGCATCATATTTAGAAGAGGCTTCTTTCTGGGATGACAGCCATGCAGACCAATTTGTTGCAGTGTGAGACATATGATCTGAACACTACCAAACTCTTTAACCTCTGGGGTGCACTCCCTTTTGCGAGATACTGTATATACACACATACACATACATATATAAGAACACATACATGTTAACACACACAATAGAAAAATCGGTAAAATATGTATTTCAGTGAGGGATTCTGAATGTGTGTCAAACGGTGTATATGAACCAGCTCATCCACTACGAGGCGTCCATTAAAACAGATGCAGACCGGGCAGGATAATTATTATATTATTGTCTCATTTAAAATCCGTAACATGCATACATGAGAGACCTCCAATTCTGGGCGAGTATAGCAAGTTCGCCGACGCGCTTCGGGTCACGTGGCCCATACTCATGGCGACCATGAGTATGGATCGTGTGACCCGAAACGAGTCGGCCAACTTGCTATAGTAGCCCACAAGTGGAGGTCTCTCATGTATGCATGTTACAGATTTTAAATGAGACCATAAAATGTAAGCTATAACGCTTTTTATCCTGCCCAGTCTGCACCTGTTTAATGAATGTCTTGGAGTGGTAGAGCTGGTTCATATACACAGTTTGCTGCTTTGGATTCTTTCGTTTGGGTTAGTACCCTGATCCGAGCTCCCGTCCAGACGATTCACGTAGGACATTGTTCTATTCTAGTCGTTTGTTACATTCTGAATGTGTAGCACCTCTTTCTTCATGGCCAATTTTCTTTTTAGCATTATTACTAATGACTAAGAAAGATAAACTTTGTACTTTATTTACGGACGTTCCTGACTTGCATTTTTGGTATTGCATAATAAAGCATTAGTAAAATTCTATGGAGAAATACTGCACCTTCATGCGCCTTCACATCTATAGAAATCCATAGAAGGATGGATCTTTGGAAAATATTTCTATATTAACACAATGGTATTCCTTCACAGGACATGAGATTGGCAGGGCCAGAAAGTGTTAAAATATTATACCATTGTGTTAATACATAAGTATTTTCCACACATCCATCCTCCTATGTATTTCTATAAATTGGAGGTGAGGAAGGTACAGTATTTATCCATAGATTTTTTACTAATGCTGTATTATGCAATATCTGTCATCAACTAACGTTATCACAATCTTCATAGAGGCTTAGGCCAAGGGCAGTATATATATATTCTGGCCAGGACTTGTTGAAAGGATGAAACAGGTTTCTTCTCTTTACTGTAAAAGTAACCGTTCTTGCCACTGCGGTCTACTGGCAACTATAGGGTGTCTGTACACATATTTCACCTCAATACTGTTATTTCTTTGCAGACATATATAGCTTTTTTCTTGTTACTTGTGTATCCCAATTAACTTTATTGGTCACCGTGAAAGGGTAGCAATCTTTCCTCACTTACCGACCTTCACTACACATGGACAAAAGATGTACAATAGCACTGTGGAAGCTCGAGCGCTGTGCCATGTCAATTTCGTGATCACACAGCTTCAGATCTAGTACAATGGCAGCATATTAATGGACGTGCAAACTCATCAGTTTTTTCTGTAACTTCTCAGACACTTTAACTTTTCATTTGTAAGTGCCAGGATCTTGGCATGGGACTGCGGCCAGACAATAAGAGCACTGCTTAGGGCAGGACTCCTCCTCTTACTGTTCCCACCAGTAATGTGCTTTTTCTTAATCTTATTAATAATGTATACGGGATTGAATGCTATGCGGAGCTGAACTCTCTATCTAGGAACGCCGACTCCTGCTCTTATTCACATTACATTTATATCTAATATTTACTTATTTATTGCAGAGCTGCACATCTAGGGCCCACAGGCTTAGTTTGTAGCCCTATCTGTGATAGACCATACTGATTCCACACGGAATGTCTTTTTTCCTTTTGGATAAACTGCAAATGTGAAACAAAAAGGTAACAGACTAAAACTATAGGAAAATGCACAAGAACATAGTTGTGGAGGAAAAGCATCAAATGAAATGATAGCAAGCGGCTTCAGGACTTGTATGACGTCTGAATAACGCCAGACACAATAGGAAGCATATGGAACAATGTTACACACCTTTCCCTGCTCCAGCCGTGCCTTGCAAACAGGGGATCAGCCTCTGTATTAGCCAGCTTTCCTAACTGGACCTTGACTTCTTCTCCATAGGTATGGCTGTGATCTGGACTCCTTATTTTCCCTTCATTACCCCATGGATTTATCATACTGGATAATCTTCTGACTTGTGGCTCCATCTGGGTAATCTCTCATTCCATATTGCTGCCAATTTGCACACTATTTTGACCCAGGAAACTGACCACTTGAGCAAAAACTTAGGGGTACATAAATGAAAATTGTCTTGGGCTAAGACTTTCTTCGTTGCCCACAACAACTAGTCAGAGCGCCCCTCTCATTTTTTCAGAGCACCATATGAATTGAAAGGGGAACTCTGATTGATTTTCCCCCTCCCATATACTAATGTGCCACAAACAGGAAGTTGATATCCCCAACCATTCCCATTTTATTTAGGTGTATCCATATAAATGGCCATATATATATATATATATATATATATATATATATATATATTTTATATTATATATATATATATACACACACATACACACATATATGTATATATATATGTACATGCACATACGTATATGTATACACATACATACATATGTACACATATACACACATACACATATACATACACAAATACATATACATACATACACATATACATACATACACATATACATACATAAATATATGTATATATGTGTATGTATATGTATTTTTGTGTACGTATGTATATCATACATGCCAACTCTCCCGTTTTTGGCGGGGGGGGTCGCGCTATTTGGGGTCCCCTCCCGCCCTCCCGGGGGAGTTGGCATTCCTCCCGCCGCCAGTAGGCGGCGGGGGGTTCTTTAAATGGCCGCGGCGCCAGAGTAGCGCTAGTGCGCTACTCTGGCGCCGCGGGCCGTTCCTACAGGCGGGGGAAGCGGCCGCTGCGCCCGCTTCACCCGCCCGGAGTCTCGCTGTGCAGGGAGGAGGCAGGAGGGATCGCTCCCTCCTGCCTCCTCCCCCTGTATGTACGGCGCCGGGGGGTGCGCCGCCCATACAGGTCAGCGGCGCAGGGGGAAGTGAGAGCGGCTGCAGGGGAGAGTGACGCGCGGCTGCTCTCACTTCCCCCTGCATCGCTGAGGAGATCGGTCGGGAGCGGCCGTGCTGCAGGGCCTGGTGAGGTAAGGTGGATTTTATTATTTTATTTTTATTTAGCTATAGGGGGGGGGCTCTGCCTGGCAAAAAATGGGGGCACTACCTGGCAACAATGGGGGCTCCCTTTCTGGCAAACAGAGGGGGCACTACCTGGCAACAGAGGGGACATCTACCGGGCAACAAGGGGGGCAAAACTGGCAACAAGGGCTTTTCCCTGGCAACAAGGGGGCATCCCTTTTGCAACAAGGGGGCACTACCTGGAAACAATGGGGGCTCTTCCTCAACGAGGGGGACTCCCTGGGCAACAAGGGGGGCACCCGGGCAACAAGGGGGGCTTTTCCGGCAACAGAGGGGGGCACTACCTGGCAACAGGGGGGACATCTCCCTGGCAACGAGGGGCATTACCTGAAAACAAGGGGGGGGCATTCCCGGGCAACAGAGGGGCCCATACTGGAAACAGAGGGGGCATCTACCTGGCAACAGGGGGGGGCACACCTGGAAACAAGGGGGGCCTAGCTGGAAAACAATGGGGCACTACCTGGAAACAATGGGGCACTACCTGGCAAAATGGGGCACCTCCCTGGCTAAAAAAGGGGGGGGCACCTCCCTGGCAAAGGGGGGGCATCTAACTGCCTGTAAGGGGCACTACCTGCTTATGGGGGTTACTCCCTGCTATAAGGGCATTACCTGGCTTTCCTTCCAAAGCCGTTATGCAGTTAGGTGGAGTGGGTGTGGCTTTTTGAAGGGGGCGTGGCATACCGGAAAGATGGGCGTGTCCATGCAAATTTTTGCCGCGCACGCTACGCACGCCGCTGTCTAAAATCTCCTGCTTTTTCATTTTCAAAAGTTGGCAACTATGATGTATATGTGTATGTGTGTATATATGTATGTATGTGTATACATATATGTATGTATATGTGTATGTATATATGTATATATATTTTGGATCTAACTATTTTTTTTCTAGTGGGAAAAGGGTCATGTAACACATCAAACTTATTGAGAATTTCACAAGAAAAAACAATGGTGTGCTTGGTTTTAACGTAACTGTTTTCTTATATGAGTTATTTACAAGTTTCCCTTTGTTTACAGCCATTGACATGTTGCAGAGGTTAACACGAGAGGAGCGGATAGAAATTGTGTTGATGTCTGGTGAACGCAGTACCCGGGTCATTGCAGCAGATTTCAATGCAAGACACCCTATGAGACCACCCATCTCCCATGCTACAGTTGGCAAACTGCTTGCAGAATTTCATGAAACAGGTTCAGTGTTGGATTTGCCAAAATGTGGACGCAAGAAAACTGTCACAAATGAAGAAACATCAGTGGCTGTCCTGGCTTCATTCAGCAAAAGCCCACAGCGTAGCACTCGCCGCATGTCACTGGAGAGGGGCATCAGTAGAACATCCCTTCGGAGGATATTAGCTACACACAAATGGCACCTTACAAAACCCAGCTGCTGCAGCATCGACGAGGATGACCCAGATCAGCGCACTGAATTTGCAGAATGGGCAAAACAAAAAATGGAACAGGAACCTCAGTTTAAACAGAACATTATGTTCAGTGATGAGGCAAACTTTTCTGTGAATGGTGAAGTTAACAAACAAAACCACCGCTATTGGTCTGACACTAACCCACAGTGGATAGATCCCCCCAAGACTGTTGGGGCATTAAAATTGATGGTGTGGTATATGGGGTACAAAGATAGTGGGGCTATTCTTCATCAATGGAGACCTCAATGTCACTGGATATCTGAAAATTGCTACATGATGATGTTTTTGCCCTCTTTTTTGCACTGAAGATATCATGTTCCCTAAGTTTTTCCAGCAAGATGGTGCACCACCACATTATGGGTGTCAGGTCCGAGCATTCCTACAGGAACAGTCTCCTGGAAAGTGGATTGGTCGTCGTGGGCCAGTTGAATGGCCACCAAGGTCTCCCGATCTGACCCCCTTAGACTTATCTTTGAGGTCATGTGAAGGCAATTGTCTATGCTGTGAAGATACGAGATGTGCAGCATCTGAAACAACGGATTCTGGAATCTTGTGATAGCATTTCTTCTGCAGTGTTGCTATCAGTGTGTCAAGAGTGGGAGAAGAGGGTTGCAATGACAATCCAACACAATGGGCAGAACTTTGAACACATTTTATAAGTGGTCATAAACTTGTAAATAACTCATGAAAGAATAAAATTATGTTAAAATCAAGCACACCATTGTTTTCTTGTGAAATTTTCAAAAAGTTTGATTGGTTACATGACCCTCTTCCCATTGGAAAAAATAAAGTTGGATCCAAAATAGCCAACTTCAAAATGGCCGCCTTGGTCAACACCCATATTGAACAGTTTTCCCCCTCCCATATAGATCCAAGGACACTCACTCCGCTGTATTTGGAACTCGCTTAGGGTATGTTCACACGGCGTAATTGTGGCGCGTACAGTACATGCATTACTCGCGGCGCATATTCACCGCAAATGATTGACATGTCACTTATCTCCCCCCGCGCATACAATACGATCGTATTGTACGTGCGGGGGGGCGAGGCGTAATCCATAGTTCTCTATGAGAGCTATGGATTACCGTAATTATGAGGCGCATTTCGCCACGAAATACGCAGCTAAATGCACCCCAAAATAAGCCGTGTGAACATACCCTAAGAACCGTTCTGAAAACAGCATCCAAATAAGCCGTTTGAATATACCCTTACACTCTGCAGTGTACATCTACATAATATAAATATTTATTGATTCATTTATTTTTTATTTTTTAATGCATACACTGTTGTCGCAGGAAGGGTTATGTGAACAGAACCTAAGTGCATTTCCCCACAGCACGGGTTTGCGGCCGGTTTTTCAGACGGTTTTTGGTTTTGAAAACCGTCCGCAAACTTTTCAATGCCGGCGGTCCGAAAAACATAGAACATGTTCATTCTTCCGTCCGGTTTTTGGGACAGGATATGAACATGTCTATGTGAATGGGGAGGACTTTTCTCCGCAAACCGCGGAGAAAAGCCGTCCCCCGGAGGCCGTGTGCATGGCCATAAAACTGGACAAATACCGGTCGGATAAACCGACCGGTATTTGTCCCATGCCGTGTGAACGACCCCTTACAGTCTAAAGTGGCACCATACAAATCCAGGACAAAAATATGGCTGTTCAGATAAATCGCTAAATAAGAGGAGATGATAAAAATTTCCAATCATCAGAAAAACCCGATGTTGCAAATGAAAGTTATCCAACATGTTGAAAAACTTCAGTATGCTTAACGCAGTAAACTGAAGAACCATCAGGGTTAAGGAGACATATGCGGCACTGCCCATAGACATGTCCATGGATGTCATTAATCAGAGGTGTAACTTGCAGCTCCCGGGCCCTAGTGCAAATATTGAAATGGTGCTCTTCACCTATCATGTGCCATTTACAATACTGCTGTCTTCTTAGGTGGCAAAAGGGATTTAGGGGCTCCCTCAGGCTGAAGGGCCCGGTAGCGACTGCTACCTCTGCACCTGCTATAGCTACGCCCCTTTCATTAATAGCTCTATCTGTAATCTACCATCTGCTCAATAGTTTGTGATACTTTAAGGCTATGTTCACACGGTGTAATTGTGGGACGTATTTCTCCCCGCAAATACGCTGTGTGTACAGGGGCGGGAGGGCCGGCATAGACATTCATTATTCTCGGCACGTATACGGCGTGAATAATTGACATGTCACTTCTCTCCCCGCTCGCCGTATTGTGAGGAGACATAATCCATAGTTCTCTATGAGAACTGTGGATTACCATAATGACTGGGACGTATTTCAGGCCGTAATTCGCGCAGTACGGCACAAATTACTGGCTGAAATACGTCCCAGAATAAGCCGTGTGAACATAGCCTAAGAAGGTTCCTGACCTGTAGCTAGTGCAGAACAATAATCACAACTGGCTATTCTACCTGTAATCCACTGACATGAACCATGTTATCTGTAGCTGCTGTGGGACCACAAGTCCCAGCCTCCCTGCTTACTCCCGTACAGTACGGGGATTGCTGTAAATAAGCATCCTGAACCAAACACGACCGGCGTCTCCTTGTAGATTAACAAATCACTGCAGTAAGCACAAACACGCGGCAGCCCATAAGAGCGACGCGGATCCTAGCTGTCATTTCTAGCAAATAAAAGCCAACGCGATTTGCTTCCACTTACAGAACATTTTATTTAATACGGCCCATAATCATCAATTACAGCAGAGCATCGCGGGGCTTTATGGCACTGCAGGGATTTCATTATTTGCTACTTATACACAGACTTAAATGCAAATGGCGTCCTCCATAATCTGCTGCTTTCTTTCAACACAACCTATTTTGGAGACCTTAAAATAAAAGCCTCCATGAAGACACCTTCCGACATGTACTCCCCTGCCAACCAGCACAAGAGAACGGCCGGAGAACACTTTGTGATTGTGCAATCCTATTCCATATTTTATACCTGCCCTCCATGTAGAAGGAGGTTGCTACGCAACAAGCGAGAAGCCGCTCTGTTATTTAGAATCCCCACTAATGGCCGAGGGATAGCCATTTTACACACAAGATTTCCCCAGCAAATAGATAAAAAAAAAAAAGACCGCACACTTGCATGGATAGGTCATCTGTGTTACTTTGCATTCTCCTAATTACACTTTATAGGGAACGTTACCAATTATAAACAGTATTTCCAGGGGGATTTCTCCGTTTAATGTGATTAGCTTTTTATTTCATACATTCAACATTTTCAATGGACAGCGCTCCACTTACAGATATTGTTTTCTTTTTTAACCTCTCTTGGGAATCTAGAAATGAAGCTATAGCGAGTAGATGCAGGGTTTCAGCTAGCAACAAAGAGCAGAAAAATGATAGAAAAGATCTCTTTCTCCCCCTGGTGGTCATACGTTAGGATAGCAAATGACAGATGCAGCACGGCGGAGGATTTCTCCGCATGCTTACAGAGGGGGAAAAAAAGTACTTAGTCAGCCACTAATTGTGCAAGTTCTCCCGCTTATAGATGAGAGAGGCCTGTAACTGACATCATAGGTCGACCTCAACTATGAGAGACAAAATGAGAAAACAAATCCAGAAAATCACATTGTCTGATTTGGAAAGAATTTATTTGCAAATTAAGTGGAAAATTAATATTTCATCACCTAAAAACAAGCAAGATTTCTGGCTCTCACAGACCTTTAACTTCTTCTTTAAGAGGCTCCTTTGTCCTCCACTCATTACCTGTAGTAATGGCACCTGTTTGAACTTGTTAGGTGCCACAGGTAAGTTACAGGTGCTGTTAATTACACAAATTAGAGAAGCATCACATGATTTTTCAAACAGTGCCAATACTTTTGTCCACCCCCTTTTTTTATGTTTGGTGTGCAATTATATCCAATTTGGCTTTATGACAATTCTTTTTGAGGTTTTCCATTGAAGACAAATTAAATGAAGATAATAATACCAAAGAATTTGTGATTGCAATCATTTTCAGGAAGAAGCCGAGTATTATCTGACAGAATTGTAGGGGTGCCAATACTTTTGGCCACCACTGTATTAAGTTCAAAAGCGTACAGTGGTCACTCCCAATAGAATATTAATTGGAAGCTCTCTAAATGTGTAAATCATAAAGAAACTATGAGGAAAATCCATCTACGCTGGTACCTTCCACCATCCAAATTATCACACATGTATTCCAATGATTCAAACCACTGCTGGAAACTATGCGGTCAACAGGGCACCATGCTGCATGTTTGGTGGGGCTGCCCTAAAATGAAAAAGTTTTGGAAATGGGTCTCCCATCTGATTGCTGAGATTACTAGCCTTGAAGTATCTCTGACCCCAGAATTAGCCGTTTTAGATGTAGGTCTAGATGATCTCCAACACTCCCGTCGTACACTTATTTTTCAGACACTTATCTCAGCTAGAATAGCATTAGCTCAATTTTGGAAGGAGCCAAAAACTCCCTCTCTCCCTGATGTTGTTAGACGTGTTAACTTTAAAGGGGTTGTCTCACTACATTGATTCATCTTACCTCAGTCCTGTTTTCTTGGTTTCACTTTGAACTCAGGGACGTGTTTACTGGCTTCCACTAGGCTGCACTAGAAGCCAGGTCTGTAGCTATAGCGACCAGTGCTGGCAGCCTATCAGGAGAGGTCAAACAGATCTGTAGCTATAGCAACCTGAGGAGCTGATGCAGCCCACACAAGAGGGGATATCTCAGAATAGGTAGGACACTGTTAATGGACATATATTGCAAAGTGACTTGTTTTTGCAAGATCTTTAACATAAAAAATGATCCTTGTAGTGAGACAACCTTTTTAACTATCTCTGTGAAACTAAACTCATCTTTCCGCCATACTTATGCAGCAAAAAACCTGTTATGGGAGCCCCGGGTCACCTCAAAACACTTCACACCTTCACCCTTTTAATATAGTATCTGTTATACCCGATATATGCTCTTACTGAAGATATTTAACTTTCCCTCTATTATCCACTGGAATTTTGCCACTCTATATTTTATGGTTAATTGGTATTCACATTATTTAGTTTCATTACTCTGACCTCGTTTGAGGTTATCCTTTCATTCTGCAACTTGTTCACATTGTTTGTATACTCTGCTCTTTAATGTTAATGATGTTGCTACATCTTGTATTACTTTTAAACTCATATAAACCTTGTATTACTTAATAAAATTGGTTAAAAGAATATTAATTGATTCTCTGACGACCATTGTATGTTGAAATCATAACTCTATGGAAAACTGGTAATGGGTTCTAAAGCTTAAAAAAGTCACCCAACATAATGCAAAGAGAAAAGAAAATAAGCAGGTAACTAATCCAGATAAAGCAAGTTCTTGCATATAACATCAGAGTAAGCTGCTGGAAGCTGGAAATCACCTTCTATATTGAGGTCAGGAGCTTCTTTGGGTCATGTACTTTATACACAATGTACCAGTAAAAAAGAAAATCGCTCACCCTAGCACATGTAAAGAGCAGTAAAGGAGATGCAGAACGCACTGTAGTGTAGAGAGGCGCTATTAGACCACCAATCACTGCACGTACTCTACTATTACAGAAGTTTTACAAGTAAAATCACAAGTGCCGCAGAACAGCAGTGTCTGGGACATTGTACCTTGAAACCACACTCAAAATACAGTGTCCTCAAAAAGACCATTATATGTTGAAAATATTGTATCCTGAGGCCATTGTAACTTGAGACATCAATGTAGACGTGTGATGTTACATACAAAGAACCTGTGGCCCTTCCGGACAGGTCTGTTTTAGTAAATAATTGTATTCTCTGTGAAATCCAATTCTGGAACATTTTTCCAAGACTTTTAAAAACCTCCCTACCTCCTCCCAGTGAGCTAAAATAAAACAATTAACCCATAGTTACCCCTCCCAGCACCAACATTCAAGCCTTCCCACCATGGTCCCTCACTGATGACATCACGTTCATGGATCACAAAGATGCTGCAGACAGTCATTGGCCTCAGCAATCACAGTTACATAGTTTGTAAGGCTGAAAAAAAAGACAGGCGTCCATCCAGTTCTGCCTATTGTGCTAAAGTGTTGATCCAGAGGAGGGCAAAATACCCCATGAGGTAGAAGCCAATTGTCCTCATTTTAGGGAAAAAAAGTTCCTTCCTGACTCCAATCTGGCAATTGGAATAAATCCATGGATCAGCGACCCTACTCCAGAATCCTAGACACTATAACTTGTTATATTATTACATCTAGAAATGCATCCAAACCCTTTCTGAACTCTGTTAGTGAATTCACCATAACAAGTTCTTCTGGCAGAGAGTTCCAAAGTCTCACCGCTCTTACAGCAAAGAATCCCTTTCTATGTCTATGTAGAAACCTTTTCTCTTGGTGTAAAGGATGCCTCCTTGTTCTGGATACAGTCCTGGGTATAAATAGATCTTGGGAGAGATCTCTATATTGACCTTCAATATTTTTATACATATTTATTATAAGCCGTCTTTTCTCTAATCTAAACAACCCTAATCTTGCTAATCTTTCTGGGTATTGCAGTCCCCCCAGTGCTTTTATTATTTTTGTTGCCCCTCTTTGAACCTGTTCAAGCTCTTTGAACCTGTATTTCCTGTGAACTGGGGCCCAAAACTGTACACAATATTCCATGTGTGGTCTAACCAGTGACTTGTATAATGGGAGAATAACATTCTCATCATGTGCATCTATGCCTTTTTTAATACAACCCATCATCCTATGTGCCTTGACAACTGCTGCCTGACACTCGCTGCTACAATTACGTTTACTATCCACTAGGATTTCCTAGTCCTCATAGAGTGGATTTTCCTTCCAATGTCATTTTCCTCAGTAAATACAGTGGATAAAAAAACTGTTTAATAGATTTGCTTTCTCCCGATCGCCCTCTACAATACCTCCCTCACTACTTTTCAAAGGGTCAACATTTTATTTACATAGTTAACAAAATATTTGGAGGCTAGTTTTACTCTCTTTGGCAATCTTTCTGTCTCCAGCTTTTCTCTCTTTATAATTTTTTTATATATTTTTTTCCTTACAGCTTTTTAGTGCATCTTCACTAGCCTCCAGTTTAACTGGCTGGAAGGCTTTATTTCTGTTATTTTTTGCCTCCTTTACATCTCTTAATCCACATTGTTTTTTTCCTGTTTCTAATCATTTTATTTCCATAAAGTCTGTACCCCTCACAGTGAGCGCTTAAGATGTTTTTAAAGATCTCCTATTTATTATTTGTTCTTGTATTTTTAAAGACCTGGTCCCAGTCAATATGGTTTCGGGCCTCTCTAAGCAGATTAAAATTAGCCTTCCTGAAATTCAGTGCTTTTGTGGTGGCCTCTGTGGAGCTCAGCTCCTTTCCTCTATCATATAATCCTATATTTCACAGAGCCCAGCTTCTCTCCCCTATCATATAACCCTATATATCGTACAGCTCAGCTCCTCTCCTCTATCAAATAACCCTATATATCACAGAGCTCATTTCCTCTCCTCTATCATATAACCCTGTATATCATACAGCTCAGCTTCTCTCCTCTATCATATAACCCTATATATATCACAGAGCTCATCTTCTCTCCCTCTATATTAAAACCCCCTAATATACACAGAGCCAGTTTCTCTTCCTCTATCATATAACCCTACATATCACAGAGCTCAGCTTGTCTCCTCTATCATATAACCCTATATACCACAGGGCTCAGCTTCTCTCCCTCTATCATATAACCCTATATATCACAGAGCCTAGTTTCTCTTCCTCTATCATATACCCCTACATATCACAGAGCTCAGCTTGTCTTCTCTATCATATAACCCTATATATCACAGGGCTCAGCTTCTCTCCCTCTATCATATCACCCTATATGTCACGGAGCTTAGCTCCTCACCTCTATCATATAACCCTATATATCACAGAGCTCAGCTGCTCTCTCTGTCACATCCTGCTCTCAGTTAAGGCAGCATAAACCACCCGACAGGTTTCCTTTGGCTATGTTCACACGCCGTAATTGCGGCGCGCATTTCGCGCGTAGCGGGAGTACACGCCGATCACCGCGACACCCAAACACCCGGCGTATTTGCGGGGAGTACTGTATGACCCGCAATTACGCCATGTGAACATAGCCTTTAAGTAACATCAACCAAGATTATATCTAATGGCCAATGACTTTTCAACAACTTTCATGCAAACAATACAAGCAAATATAGAAAACTTTGTAATATATGTTAACAGAAAATAAACAGCTCAGTTTTCTCTTATCAGGCTCCTTTCCGGTTTCTTCCTTATTAATGTATCATTCACCCTGTAAAAGCTGCCGAAATCCCTCATGTGTTTACAAAATGGACTGTCGGCTGACTGAGGGGTCAGGTTACATGCTGCCAATAGAAGTCTATGGAGAGGGAAGATGGTAGGAGGGGATGGGGCTGGAGAAAGACAAAAGGGGGGAGAGGAAGAGATGGAAAGTAAGGAGAAGATCAAGGGTCTGGATAGGGAGAAGGAGAACGAGAGAGACCGGGCTGCAGCATATGGTGTTATATCTCACATCAGCTTTCACTGGTCAGTAGAGCGCCAGTAGAGCGCCAGAATTTCCTCCATGCTGCTGCCGTGCAGTGGTGAAGCCTAAGTAAGTGCGTGCACTGGAGTCAAAATACCTGCACTCCTGTGGCATGATATCAGCCCATGGCAAAGCAACATTGCACCTGTGACAAGGGGCACATGATTAGGCATGTGCCGATAGCAACACACCTGCAGCCCTGTGACATGACATATGCCTCCCATCTGTGGAAGGAGAAACATGACTAGGTATGTGCACAGCATCAATACATTTGAAGCCCTGAAGCTCGACATATAGATATAGAGATAATTAGGTATGCGCAAGACACCTGTGTCCATGCCTGTGTAGGAAACCACCTGTTAGGTACGTGCACGGCAGCAATACATTTGATGGCATGACACATCCCCACTGAGCGAGGGAATAACTAGGTACGCGCAATACACCTGCAGCCCTTGGAGGGAATCACCTGATTAGACATGTGCATGGCAGTAATACATTTGATGCCCTGTGGCATGACATTTACATCCCAACTGAGATAGGGTATAACTAGGTATGCGCATAGCGGCGCTTACACTTACCTTCCCTAGCCTAGTCAGCACATGATTAGGGTGCTTTCACACAGTGCAGTTTAGGTGCTGTTTTAACCTGCCTTTATTACCAGCAAGCTTCTTTCAGTTGTCTAAGTTGTTCAGAAAGGTGTTTCAAGTAAGTAATCAATTACTGTGTTTGAAGTCTTGGGGATTACAAACACACTTGTCAATTACTCACTTTCCAAACAGTTTAGATAAGTGAAAAACGCTTGCTGGGGGGGCGAGTCCCCTGCTATGTGAGGAGACAGACGTTTCCTGGAAGGAGCTCCGTCAAGGCCAGCATAAAAAGCCTTACTCCAAGCCCTTATAATGAGCAGCAAACGGCCAAAAGGGCTGCAAAAGCCCTCAAGATCGCTGGCAGGAGAATATATGCATCTCCCAATTACTTTACCCCTCTGGCCGGCATCCCTGAGGATCTGCTGGATGCACGCGCTCCGGGCGCGGAGCCGCCATCTTGCCCGCCTCCCTCACGGCGCCGCAAAGGTAAAGAGCTGCAGCCTGACACAGAGGAACCGGATCGGGTCGTGACCCAGCCTTCCACCTCGAGCGGCCGGCGCTCACCTGCTCCGTCGTGCCTCCCGGGACTTGCATGCACGGACCCTGCTCTCCCCCCGCCGCAGTCGCGGAAGTGTGACCGCCTCGGGCTCCCGTCCAGTCGTAGGAGAGGGGGATGAGGGGGACGCCGGCGGGCCTCTGGGCTCGGGACGGAACGCCCGGGGAGTGACGTACGGAAAGGTGGGTGCTGCCGAGCCCCGCCGCGAGGGAGAAAAGTGTCGCCCCGTCGTGCCCAGAAAGACAGCCCGGGGGCAGATACCCCTGAACTTGCCAAGAGGGCGGGGTCCTCGTGAAACCGCGACTCCCCCCGGAAAAGGGGTTCCCCCCTAAATCCCCCTCAGCTCCCCCAAAGGGGGCGCAAAAGGCCCTGGTGGATAGGGAGGAACAATATTGCCCTCTTCTAAGCCACAGTGCTGTCCCAATCATTGTGGGCCCCAAAAGGGCCCCTGAAACCACATATCTGGGAGTTCTCTAGAAGACCCCTCCCCCCCCCCAGTATGGCTGCAGAGAGCTTTTTTTGGGCCCCCTTTGCATCCCCAAAGGGGGCTAAAATGGACGCTCCCCCGGGGTTCCAGCCCACCTGCCCCCTTTCCACCCCCACCCATCAGGGGATCAGCGATACTTTGGAGTCCCCAGGACCTTAGCAGCCGTATCCCCGTTGCTAAATATGCCCCCGAGCCTAAAAACCCGGGCCCCCCGTGGGCCATCCTCCATCAGCCATATCCTTAAAAGGGCCCTTCCTGGCATTTAAGTCCTAACTCCTCATCAGGGGGAGACGTCCACCCCGTAAGTGCCAGCCCTGCGGACTGAGCGCTATCCCCCAATTTTCTCCAGCTCTCCCCCTTTCCTACCTTTTACAAACCCCCCCCCCCCCTGGGAGGCAATCCCTACCTCGCAGGCCCTCCAAGCTGAGGTCTCTTACGTGTTTCCCTCCAAATTCTGACTTGAAACAAGGGGCCTTGACCCCAAAATCTTGGAAGGGGGACCTAGCCCCTGTTCAATTGTGTCCCCGATCTTCAAGGGAAAGGGTTCGCAACTGGGGGACGCCCAACCCTTAAAACGGAATCGCCCCAAACTTTGCAACTTTTTTGACGTGCAGCAAGACCGATATGCCTTCGCAATCACAGGGCGATTTAGAAAACCGCAAAGAAGAAATAATATAGAGTAGGGGGGTCTACCGGAAACAGTTAAGACGGGACTTGAACCCCCTTAAAAAAGTTTTAAATTACACCCTGGGAGGCCAGAGGAAACAGTATTCCTTTTGACGGGCTCTGGGCTCTCCGCCCAAAACCAACCCAAGATCTACACCCCAGGGAATTGTTTCCCGCTTCCACCACTTTCGGAAAGGGAAGAAAAATGAGGAAGCGGCACATGAAAACCGGAAAAAATTTTAAAATGGACGACACTGGTTTTCCCAAGACCTTTCTCGGAGAACCTTCAAATGCGTCGGCGGTCCAAAATTTACTCTTCCAAGCGAGAGGAACCCCAAGAGGGGTTTTTCCTTTTTTCTGTTAAATTCGTCCAAAAAAACTTTGTTCCCCCGATCCCGGGGGCCTCCGGCTTCCTTCCTTTCGGATCTCCCGATTGGCGTTTCCCGGATCTGAATCAGTATGGTTTTGGCCCCCAAACCCCTCGAGGGTCCCTCCCGCCTTTGGGCTCAATCCCTAGGGGACCCAAACCCCCAACGCCCTCGACGTGCCCTGGAAGCGCGAGCGCCCCCTCCCAAAAACCCCACCACCCGTGTCCTCGAGTTTCTAGAACTTGAGATATGTCCAAATTGATTGTCTGGTATATTTGCCAGGTCCTTTCCCTCGTTTTGCTGCTGCAATCCTGATCCTCCCTGTTTATCTGCCCTTGTTTCCCTTCCCTTCCCCCCCCCTTCCCCCCCCCCTCCCTCTTGTATCCTTTCCCTCCCCTTTCCCCCTCACCTCCCCCTTCTTCACCCCCGGGCCCCCATCCCTTTCCTCTCTCCCTCCCTTTTCCCTCCCTTCCCCCCCCACCTGCCCCTTCCCCTTTTCCCCCCTTTTCCCCCTCCCCTTTTCCCCCTCCCCCTTTCCCCCCCCTTTTTTTTTCCTTTTTTTCTTTTTTTTCCCCCCCCCCCCCTTCCCCCCTTTTTTTTTTTTTTTTTTTTTTTTCCCCCCCCCCCCTTCCCCCTCCCCCCCCCCCTCCCCCTTTTTTTTTTTTTTTTTTTTTTTTTTTCTTTTTTTCTCCCCCTTTCTTTTTTTTCCCTTTAGGGTATAGAGGGCCTCATTTGTCTTAAGTCAGGCAAATTTTTCCATGACCCCTACCAGGGTGGAAATCGAACAACTATGTAATGAGCGGGGGTTTTGGTTTCCCTTTTTTTTTTTATACCCGCCCGCTTGGGTGTTTTGGGTGGGGCTTCATAGTGGGGCCCACTGTTGGCCCCTGAGGGTGGAGATCTCCTTTCTCAATCGCCCCTGGAAAGTCCCCGTATATGGTACTCTTTGCTCCCCACTTTTCCTAACGCCTTCCTCTGACACTTTTTTGTACCCCCAAGATAGAATGGCCTTCAGCCCTATTTTTGGCTTCTGGGGGTCATCTTCATTCGAATTTTTTTTGTGCTTGGCCTGATTTTTTATGGGCCTTTTCTTTATTTTTATGTTAAGGTTCGGTTTTTTTGCTAAAACCCTTCTCCGGTTGGTCTGGGGCCGCCCCCTGGTTTTCTTCTGGGCCCGCTTCCTTTGTCCACTCACTTTCCCCCCCCTATGGCAAACTTTCGGTGAGTCCCTAAAAGTGAAGGGATTTAACTGCCCGAGAAGCGCTTCAAATTCTGTACAACTTCACAAGCGGGGATTCTATTTTCTCGTCCAAGAGCCCCATCTTTTGATGCCCACACCCAATCCTTTCAAATAGATTTTCCCCGCCTGGTCCCCATACGTAATTTTTGGAAAGAAAAAAGGGGTTGCAATTTTTTTCACAGATCCTTCCCGGCCCAGGTTCTTGAGGTTCTCCGTGGGACGCTGGGGCCCTGTTTCATTAATTGTACATTCAAGGGCACAATTAAACGATCGAACATTTATGTTCCCAACACCGGACCTATCCTTTTATCAAAATTTTTGGATACCCCTTGAAGCTTTGCCCAGGGAAAATTTTTTTTGGGGATTTTAAACCCTATTTTAAAACCCCCTTGCAAGATACTTCAATTGGCCGCCCCGGTCCCATGCGTGAAATTAAACAGGGTCCAAAAAAATCTTCATGAAATGCAACTTTTTGATGTGTGGAGATTTTCTCACCCAGGGGAAAAGGGGTTTTACCCCTTTTCTCTTCCCCAGGTTCATATAGTCGAATTGACTATATACTCCCGCACCTTCTTCCTTCCCCCCGGTCTGTATGCCCGTTGGAAACACTGCACTCGGACCAGCACCAATTCATTGGGGTCTTTGCCTTCCCAATAGTAAGGGCCTTTCTCCTGAAACTTTAAAAAACGTTCTTTCTGACTCCTTGTATCTCAGGCTCGGGGAATCTGTTGAATTGTTTGCCTGAAACCGAAGTTCCCCCCTCTCCAAACCCGGGGGAGGGTCTTAAATGTGTTTAAAGGGGGGGCTCATAAAAATTTGGGGCCAGACTGAAGAGAGAGAGGGCACACAATTGGACCCTCCTCCGCGACGCACCTCCCGGGAAAAACCCTAAACTTCTGGTGAGCGCCTCAATTACCAATCCCGGGATGAATTTGTCGGGTGTGGACCACAACATCAGAGATTCGGGAAATCTGTAGGCTCATTTAGTAAGGAGTAAAACCGGGGATTTTTACCCCAGCGCTTCGCGAGGGAGGGGCCCCCTTATATTCCATCTGTTAAAAAAACCCAACGGCCAATATCCATATAAGGAGGAATTTTTGAAGGTCTTTAAAAATTATATGAGGATTATATAACCTCCCACCCCCCTGGGCCCCCCGGGCCGGACCTTCCAGGGCCCCTTTAGGACTATCTTCCGTACACCCTTCCCCCGCTTTACCCACAATCTCTCGCCTCTCTGGGAAAAGCCTTTTTTCGTGGAGGGAAATTCTTGGGGCTTCTTGCCTTTCCATCGGGAAGAGGCCCCGGGGCCCCGTGGGGGAAAAGCACATTCTACAAAACTCTAAAAGGTTTTGGTGCTCCTCAATTTAAAGGGTTTAAAACGGTTTCCCAACCTGCAATTTGATCCCTTTCTTGAGGGATTTGTTACGGTGTCCCAAAGAGGTAAAGGGTCCGACCTTATGCCCCAAATTATCGCCCGCTCTCTCATTTTTGTAGTGCCAAACTTTTTGCAAAATTTATCCCATGCGACTTACCCCTTGCTGAGCTCGCTTATCCCCTTTATCAAGTGGGGTTTTTGGCCCTCCAGGGGGGCAGAGCAACACCTTAAAGAATTTTCTCTCACCAATATTTAGAGTCTCCAAAAAACCCTTGTTTTTCCCCTTTCTTTAGATGCCGAAAAGGCTTTTTACGCCTGAACTGGTCCTTTATGGGGGGGTTTTGGAAGGTTGGGCCTGGGCCCCCCCAATTCGAGTAGGAAACTTTGCGCTATCCAATCCCTCAGGCACAAATTTTAAAAAGGGTCAATTAAAAACCCTTCACGTAAGCAATGGACCCGGCAGGGGTGCCCCCTTTTCCCCTTGGTATATCCTAACCATGGCACCTGATGCAAGTTAAAAGCAAGCTGCTATCCCAGGAACGATTTCCAATCAAAAAATAAAATGTCCCCCATTTGCTGCGCCTGCTTATACCTTACAATCCTTTAAAGGGCCCCCAGTGGTACTTTTGAATTTGAGGAATTTGGTTTTTCCTTTTGCAAAACCCTAAGGTGAAAATGTCAAAAATGTAGCCTCCCCGGTTAACCTTTTTGCACACCCCCGAAGTTTAAATTCCTTTCCATTTACATGGGCCACCCCCTTTTTACCTACCTGGGTTTTTAAAATTCCACTAACCCGACAAAACTTTCGAACTCAACTTCTCCCCCACTACTTTTTCAAAACGGTCGGATCTATTGAAAAGGCAAGAGGATTTTAAAGGATTGGGGCTTTAATTAATTAAAAAAAATTTCTCCCTCCCTCCTTTTCTTGTTTCAAACTGGCCCATTTCTTTCCCAAGACTTTCTTAAAGGCCCTACGTAAACAGTCTCAACTTCGTGTGGGCAAAGGGGGCATAACTGGCCCTTTCCTTACTAACCAAAAGGGGAAGGTGGTCTTGCACTCCCCTGATCTTTCCTTTATATCTGGCCTCGGGATGGGCGCACTTGGATTCCTTTTCCCAAATGCCCCAAAAGAAATTCTGGTTCAAATTTGAAAAGTGGATGTAGGGCTCCCACGGCAGCCTTGCCATGGGTGAACCGAAGTTCTTCGGGAAGGGCCCCACTCGATGCCCCCTGTAGCCCGCACCTCAACCAGGTTAGCAGAGCATTCCCCTTAAATTGTCTTTTAACTAGAAAACCCGGGGTCCTCAAAAGCCCCTATTTAGGCAATCCTGGGTCCCGAGAATATCCTTAGCTCTGCCCCCCTAAGGGGGATGAGGCATCAGCCGATATTTGTGTGTTCTCCCCGGATGCTGAAATTTAAACAATTTGTAGGTGTACGAGGTTGCCTCTTTTTCGATTAACTACACCCAAATCTAGCCTTTACTGATAACAAACTTCCTTTGGGTTTACACAGGAAAGTTCAATATTTGAATCGTGGTGTCTCCTGGGGTCCTTGGGGGAGCGCACGCTTGCAAGAGTTTTGGGGGTGCTCTTGGAGGTGAACAAAATTTCCCCTTTCAAAAGGTGGAGAGGAATTGGGTAGGGGGCTCCCGACAAAGGGGGGGGAGAATTTCCTTCTTGCCCATAAATCGCCCTTTCTGTTAAAGCCCAGGAATTAAAAATATAAAATTTAAATTTCGCGTTGGTACAGGTTTTCCCGCCCTTTTCCACTCCTTCTTCCCCTTTAGTTACCAACTCTGCTGGCGCTGTAAGAAGGGGGGAACCTTGCCCATTGGTGGACTGTCCTGACTTAACCCTTCGGAGGTCGGTTCTGGACCTTTCATATATTACGGGAGTCAGGATACAAAAGATCCGGCCCTTTTTCTTTTTTTTATTTCCCCTGCAATGGCCTCTTCAGCTCACCCCTCCCGGGTTCCCCGGTCCTGGCGGCAAAATTTGGTGATACCCCCGACTTTTGGGTATTCCTCCAGCCTCCAATCCCCTGGTTCCCAAAATCCACACGCGCAAACGATGGAGGAATTTTAGCAAACTCCGCTCTCTTACTATGAAACATCTGGGAGACATGGGAGGAATGGGGTTTACCTTTTGCCGCAGGGCTAAACCCTACCGTGAATAGTCACCACCAGTAAAACCCCCGGTTGGGTGGGGGGCTTTTGTTTTGGGGCGACCTAGGGGCGGGGGGGGATGACCGGGAAAAATGTTTTTTTTCCTTGTTTTTTTTTGTTCATGTGAAAGGATTACACCTCAGCTGGGTCTAGGCATGTCCTTTTAGTGTAGGGGGAAAATCAGGGCTTCAGAGACTTTTTCCCCATAAAAAGTTGTCAAAATTCTCCCGCCCGTATCCTATTGGGAGACAGGGTGCTAGCTTTTTCTACCCAAGATACACATGCCGTTAAACCCTTTCCCGTTTTTGAACCCTTTTAACGATCATTTAGCAATCTGGGTTTTAATTTTTTATGTATATTATCTGTTTTACATGAAGTAATCGTTTCACAACTTAATCCTTTTCTTAATAAAATCCCCCGTTGAATGAGAAAAGAAAAAAGCTTGTGGTAAATAAAGGCATACAATTTGGGGGCAGTGAAAACTGCCAGAATGCGCAGTTGAAGAAATCGACAAAAACGAGAAAAACTTTTTGCCGCTTTTTTGTGTAGCAAGAAGCATTAATGGGCTTTTTTTCTTCCTGCACAAAAAAACCATCAAAAACCACCCAAAAATGCACTGGGGTGAAAGCACCCCAAAAAGGGGGGGAACATTAATACTGATGGCAGCTGTGCTTAACAAAACCTCCCTTGAGAGGCTGAGACATCCTCAACACATCAAGGGAGTTTGTGAACGCCTGTGTAAGGGCTAGCACAGCTGCTGCCATTCCATCAACCTGGTCTAGCCCAGAGCCAGAGTCAGGGGGGTCCCCAAAAGAGGCCATATCCAGGCCTGGAGTTTCCATGTCCGTCCACCATCTGTCCGGACAGAGCTCAGGTACTATTTGAGGAAGAGAGAACTATAGTCCTTTTATGCAAACAATCCGTATTGGATACAGCTGCCGCAGAGCCCCGGGAGGTGCTAGGCTGGCAGTAAGCCAAAGGCAGCAATGTTGGGGAGTCGGGGTAAGTACCTATCGGACATCTTCAATACCACTCTCTCTCGGGTGGGACTAATGGAATTGAAGGGAAAAAAAAAACACGGAGGTGGTAAGTGGGGACGGGTGAGCAGCGCAAGAAGGATCTTCAGTTAAGCTAAAAAACCGACTGGCTCCTGACGCCCCCAGTGGTATCATGGCCACAGTGCCACACGCGTGCATGGCCCCCCTGATAGATAAGAGCCAGAGGCTCCATCACCACTTGAAAGACAAAAGAAATAAATCAAACTAAAATAAAAAATGCAGCAGATCTGCAGAGCAGCATCTGCCTCCTAGAGACACTAGGCTGAAAACTGATTAGACTAGTGTCAGGAGGAGGGATATAATCCGTTTGGACGGAGCCAACACATTAGGTCCCGCCTAATGTCAGCCTCCTAGGACGAGGGCCTATACCCAAGGTGCTTTGTCCCCCAATGATATTGACAAGAAAGATCAACTTATACCATTGTCTCTGCCAGAAATGGGGTAGAATTTAAGTACCTGTTACACCTTAGTGACCATGTGTGGAACTAATTCTTGTTATTGTTGTGCTTCTATTCTTACAGCTACGACTTTCACTTCGGTTAATACTAATGTTTCTTTCAGTATGAAGCATAAACTGGATTGTAAAAGTTCCTTTGTCATATATTTAATTCAATGTCACTGGGTCGTATCACACGTCCGCTGCATCTGAGATTAAACGGACATAGATCGTGTATAAAGAAAGGGGAGTTACAACATAGTGTGTCCCGACACTTTAGGGAACATCACGATCAGGACTCGAAAAAATTAACAATTCAACCCATTGATTATATACCTTTTGGAACTAACAATAGATTCCAGCTGTTAAAGAAAAAAAGAGACCTTTTGGATGTTCAACCTTCAAACGGTGCGTCCGAAGGGTCTCAACGAAGCAGCAGAGCTTATATATTAAGTAAGATCCACTTTTAAAACTGTATTAACTTGGGGGCATCTATTTTTAAATACTAAATGTTTGCTTGTCTAAATATCAGTTTCCATTATATACTATAGAACACATCACGATTTTGGATATTTAATACAATTAGAAAGGTTTTACTTTGTACGTGCTAACACCCCGGCCACTTTATGGGTACACCTGTCCAATTTCTCGTAACACTTAATTTCTAATCCGCCAATCACATGGCGGCAACTCAGTCCCATTTAAGGCATGTAGACTTGGTCAAGACCAATCTCCTGCAGTTCAAACCGAGCATCCATATGGGGAAAGAAAGGGGGTGATTTGACTGCCTTAAAACGTGGCATGGTTTGTTGGTGCCAGAAGGGCTGGTCTGAGTATTTCAGAAACTGCTGATCTCCGGGATTTTCACGCACAACCATCTCTATGGTTTACAGAAAATGGTCCGAAAAAAAAAAAAACATCCAGTGAGCGCAGTCCTGTGGGCGGAAAATGCCTTGTTGATGCCAGAGTCAAAGGAGAATGGCAGACTGGTTTCGAGCTGATAAAAGGCAACAGTGCCAAATAGCACACCGTTTACAAAACCCCAAAGGTAGGAAGAGCATCTCTGAACGCACAGTACGGCGAACTTGAGGCAGGATGGGCTACGCAGCAGAAGACCACACCGGTGCCACTCCTTTCAGCTAAGAACAGGAAACTGAGGCCCCCAATTTGCCCAAGCTCATCGAAATTGGGGCAGTAGAAAGATTGGAAAAACGGTTGCCTGGTCTGATTGATCTCGATTTTCGCTGCGACATTCGGAGGTAGGGTCAGTTGGCGTCACAACATGAAAGCATGGATCCATCCTGCCTTGTATCAACGGTTCGGCTTGTTGGTGGTTATGGTTTTGGGGAAATTTTCTTGGCACTCTTTGGGCCCATTGGTACCAATTGGGCACGTGCAACACCCTTGTGGAATCTAAAGCCAACGAAGAATTGAGGTATTCCCGAAGCAAAGGGGGGCCAACCCGTTACTAGCATGGTGTACCTAATAAAGTGGCCGTTGAGTTGTATATAAGTAAGTCCAATTTTAAAACGTATTAACTTGGGGCATCTATTTTTAATACCAAAATGTTTGCTGTCTAAAATCAGTTTCCATTATATACTATAGAACACATCACGATTTTGGATATTTAATACAATTAGAAAGGTTTTACTTTTGTATCTTGCATATATATTTATCACGTTCTTTCCACAATCTTTTCACATTAAAGACGGGGTGATTTTACATCTCTAAATATTTGCACTACACGCATAAGAATTGTTTCCCTTTCCCTGATATGTTTATCTTCTGTATCCGGTGTTTCTATCGGCTCTTTGCTTTAAATGTGGTTTCTTCATACGAGCGCATCACCCGTCGGAAGCCAAACTCGCGCTCTTGTTTTCGATTTAAATCAAGAGCGGGATGTAGCTCGTCTCACTATTGGTGCTTTTGATTTTCCCTCCACACATCTGACCACTAACTATTGGTTAGTTTATTTTTCGCTCCGAAATAGCAACCAATGGTTTCTTTTATGTTGTTTTCTCTTGAGATGAATCTCTATTGGTGATTGGCTGTTTTAGTTTTGTATAGGAGTCTATTGATTTTTGGTACTCTCGCTCCAATCGTTTCAATAAGAAACTCCCACTTGATTCAACCAATTCATGGTTCTTTTTCTTACTCATTCTTAGGTTTTTATCTAACGTGTTTTGTATTATACAAGTAACTAGGTATCTGATTGGCTACCTACTTTTACCAATCAGACTTCATCCTGTCATTTAAAAGTTTATGCTGTCTAGTCTTTTTAATCATTTGTAACATTTTAGCATCTGAGGAAGTGCCTTAGGGCACGAAACGCGTCATGTATTCTTGTTACACTATATGCTTAGGTGAACACCTTCTTGCATTTTTATGAAATAAACGAGCATTTTATTCAAAGCCGTCTACCACATATTTTTATTCCTGAAACGAGCGCCCTGTCCACCATTTTGTTACCACTGTATCCTACCTTAGTGACCACAGTATATCAAATCTGCCACACAGAGTTTATGGAAATCAGTCTATGTCCGTTGTGTTTTAGACTTTAATGCCCATAGCAAAATTCAGCCTTTTGGAGTGCTGCATATGATCAGAAAAAATTCTGAAAATTATATGTTCTTCATAAGGTTTTTAAGGTAGTGCGTTCAATGAATAATTGTTACCACCAAAATAAATGGTCTAATTTTCCAGTGCACAGCGGTGCCACAATGCTCCTCATTGTTTTTGCGGTGTGTGAATATTGTCCTGTAGCAGCGTGACCCTGGTCCTTTCCCTATCCATTTAAGGGGTTTTCTCACTACAAAGATTAACTTTCAACATTAAGGGACAGGTGACCGAAGACTTTTTCTGAATACATTAGTCTATGGCTTTTACTTTAGACATTAGATAAGAGAGATTTTATGTGCTCTAAGTGCACACAGGTTTCTATGGTTACCTGATCATAACTCTGATTAGAGCACAGAGTGATGTCACCATGGACTGATGGAATGTGGACATAAGAAGATGGGAAGCTGGCTTGTTTTGTTATAGGGTTAGTAGTCTCTTGAAAGGCTGTATATGCATATACAGTACCAGCCAGAGAGTGCCTCCATCAACTGTCCCAGCCAGAGAGCGCCTCCATATACAGTACCAGCCAGAGAGTGCCTCCATCAACTGTCCCAGCCAGAGAGTGCCTCCATCAACTGTCCCAGCCAGAGAGTGCCTCCATCAACTGTCCCAGCCAGAGAGCGCCTCCATCAACTGTCCCAGCCAGAGAGCGCCTCCATCAACTGTCCCAGCCAGAGAGTGCCTCCATCTACAATACCAGCCAGAGAGTGCCTCCATATACAGGGACAAACCACCCACAGGGATCAACTGTGATCTACAGGGACAAACCACCCATGGGGATCAGCTGTGATCTACAGGGACAAGCCACCCACAGTGATCAGCTGTGATCTAACACTATGCTTTTCTTCTCCCTCATTATCGCAATCTCCACTCTCCTCACACTTATTGCTTATCCCCAAACTCCCTCGCTGGACAATGAACTCTACATCTCCCCCTGCATTCTACCCTCACACCTGTCTGCTGCCACCAACCTCTTCCCACTGTTAATGCCCTCCGTACCAAACAAACCCTGCCAAACTACAGTCTATCCTACTCCCACCTGCTCACCCTTTCACTGCTCCTTCTGGCTTCTGGGGACATATCGCCCAACCCAGGGCCCCCCAGCACATTCCCACCATAGTCTCTGCCTCCTCGAACAGATTCACCACTACAAATTCCGCTAACCCCTTCAACCTGATACATATCCCTCTGACCCCTGCTCCCCCTATCCATCTCCTTGGAGCTCTCTGGAATGCACGGTCTGTATGTAATAAACTCTCATACATACATGACTTGTTCATCCCCCGCAACTTGCTCTTCCTTGGTCTGACTGAAACCTGGCTGACCACCTCTGACACTGTCTTCCCTGCCGCACTCTCTTTTAGCGGCCTCCAACTTCCCCACAAACCACGCCCTGGTAACAAGCATGGTGGAGGTGTCGGCCTCCTCCTGTCTGACACCTGCTCCTTTGTCCCCGCTCCACCTCTGCCTTCCCTCACACTCTTCTCCTTTGAGGTACACTCTGTCCGCATCTACGCCCCCTCCGACCTCAAAGTGGCTGTTGTCTACCGACCGCCAGGCCCTGCCACTGCCTTTCTTGACCACTTTGCTTCCTGGCTTCTCCACTTTCTTTCCATCGACATCCCCACTATCATCATGGAGACTTCAACATCCCAAACGACACCCCCCACTCTGCGTCCAACAAACTCCGTTCACTCTGCTCCTCCTTTGACCTCTCCCAGTGGACCTCAGGAGCCACTCACAAAGATGGACACACACTGGACCTCATCTTCACCGCCTCCTACCCCCTATCTGACTTCTCAACCACCCCTTATCTGACCACAACCTGCTTACCTTCTCCACCATCTCCACCCCACCTGCTCCTCCTGTCTCATATCCAGTACGACCCCGCAGGAACCTACAAAGCAACTGAGACGAGCTTCCAGAGCTGCCGAACGCCGCTGGAAGAAAACTCACTCCACTGATGACTTTGCCTTATACAAACAATCACTGCATACATTTAAATATGCACTCACTTCAGCCAAACAGGACTATTTCACCACTCTCATATCCTCCCTGTCCCACAACCCCAGACAATTATTCAAAACCTTCAACTCTCTTCTCCGCCACCAGCACCTCCTCCCCCATCCCTCCTTTCAGCAGATAACTTTGCCATTCACTTCAGTCAGAAGATCAACCACATCAGAGAAAGCTTCAGCCCGCAGTCCCCACCATGCTCCTCTACCCTTGCAAACTGCTCTTCCCCCTTAACTAACTTCCCCACGGTCACTCATGACAAGCTCTCCTCTTTACTGTCCAAATCCAACCTCACTACCTGTAGTCTTGATCCACTGCCATCACACCTCATCCCAGACCTCAGTGCTTCTATCATCCCAGCCCTCACCCATCTCTTCAACCTATCACTAACCTCTGGCATCTTCCCTTCCGCCTTTAAATATGCTACTATCACTCCAATCTTAAAAAAACAACCCTTGACCCCTCCTCTCTGTCCAACTATCCGCCCCCATCCACTGCTCCCTTTTGCTTCCAAACTCCTCGAGCAGCACGTCTATCTTCAACTGTCCTCCCACCTCTCCTCCAACTCTCTTCTTGACCCACTACAATCTGGTTTCCGACCCAACCACTCTACTGAAACCGCCCTAACCAAGGTCACTAATGACCTAGCAACTGCTAAAGCCTCATGCCACTACTCTGTCCTTCTCCTATTTAGTACCTGTTTTCCTCTGCCTTTGACACTGAGGTCGACCCATTCCCTCCTGCTACAAATCCTCTCCTCCCTCGCATCATGGACTTGGCTCTTTCCTGGATCTCCTCGTACCTCACTGATCGGACTTTCAGCGTCTCTCATTCTTGCTCCACCTCCTCCCTCCGGCCTCTCTCTGTTGGTGTCCCTCAGAGGTCAGTCCTGGGTCCTTTACTCTTCTCTCTTTACACTCTTGGCCTCGGCCAGCTCATAGCAACACACGGCTTTCATTACCACCTGTATGCTGACGATACCCAACTCTACATCTCCGGCCCAGGTGTCACTTCTCTACTCTCCCGGATCCCTGACTGTCTGTCCTCCATTTCCTCCTCCTTCTTATCACGTCTCCTAAAACTAAATGTGGAGAAAACAGAACTCATCATCTTTCCACCGTCCAACTCTACCCCTGCCCCTGATCTCTCTATCTCAGTCAACGGCTCTAAACTCTCACCTGTTCCGCAAGTCCGCTGCCTTGGGGTAATCCTAGGCTCCGCTCTATCTTTTAAACCACACATCCAAACCCTTACCTCTGCCTGCCGCCTCCCCCTTAAAAACATCTCTCGCATCCACTCATTCCTCAACTATGACACTACAAAAATGCTGGTCCACGCCCTCGTCATCTCCCGCCTAGACTACTGCAACATCCTTCTCTGTGGCCTCCAAGCTAGCACCCTCGCTCCCCTCCAATCCATCCTTAACTCTGCTGCCCGTCTTATCCAGCTCTATCCTCCTCTCCCTATCCCCTCTTCCAATCCCCTTCACTGGCTTACCATTGCCCAGCGAATTCATTTCAAGCTACTAACCATGACCTACAAGGCTCTCCATGACCTCTCCCCTCCGTACATCTCTGCCCTAATTTCCAAATATCTCCCCTCACGCAATCTCCGCTCCTCACAGGACCTTCTCCTCTGCTCTCCCCTTATCAGCTCCTCACACAACCGTCTCCAAGACTTCTCCCGTGCTTCACCCACACTCTGGAACTCACTGCCCCAACACATCAGACTCTCCTCCACTTTCACCAGCTTCAAAAGCAACCTGAAAACCCATTTCTTCAGGCTTTCCTATAACCTACCCTAACCTTGTTGTCACTACACCCTCCACAAACATGTCTGCCCCTCACCTCCTGTCTCTTTCCCCCTCCTTGTAGATTGCAAGCCCTCGCGGGTAGGATCCTCTCTCCCTCTGTTGTGCCAATTGTCATTAATCACTTATCATTGCACTCGTTTGACTTATGTTATTTATGTAACCCCCTCGAATGTACAGCGCCCTGGACTCAATGGCGCTTTAAAATAAATAATAATAATAATAATGGAGCTCACTCCCTCACTGCAGAGCAAACTAATTTTCTCTAATAATAATAGCTTCTGTTTACAGATAAGCAATAATTTTCAGTCCCCACAGCACATGTACCTTTTGTTTGACTGCATTTGTCAGTGTAATGGCTCAGCTAGTTACAGAGAAGCTCAATATGCTTATTCACTGCTATAGAACAACCTAAAGCCTGAGGAGACAGAGTGAGTGTAGAACCACTAGGTGAAACAGCTTTGTGGAAAAAAAACATTTAAGTTCCTATACACCAACAGCTATTCCTTCCAATTCTCCTATTCACATGCATGCTCAGTTTGAAGCAGCATGCATGTGTTTATAGTTAGAAGAGGAGCAAAAGCCACCACCAGAATTCATTAATGAATGGCTGTTTATGTAACAAATAAATGGAAATAGGTTTTCCAAGCAAAAGCAGCTGCTTTTTAGTGACATATGGAAAGAAAATATCAAATTGATAAAACCTCTTAAAAGGAGACTATACTTAGAGATTTACTGTGTGTATGGACCCAATTGATTGGCCCAAGTCCCTAGAGCAGACCTGCAAAACTTGGAAGATGTGGGGACTAAACCCGCCCATGACTGCCTGTGAACTCTCCGAAACAAGATACCTCCACTCATCTTGGGCAGCAGGGTTTACACAAGCCCCGCCCCTTTGCGGGATGCCAAAAATCTTGTGGTGGGCCGCATGTTGTACAGGCCAACCCCAGGAATACAAATAAAACTGTGGGCATTGGGTGTGCCTCTGTAAAACAGCCTTTTTCCCTGTGGTATTTAGTGGAGCAAGATGTTAATTTATTTCTATAGAGGTTTAATACAGACCTAGAAGTGCCATATTACAGATTGATACCACACATATCCATTATACAGAAGTGTGCATGTGGCCTTATACTGATGCTACACAGTAGAGTCACATTATTATGACCAGGGTAATATCCAGAGTAACCGCTGTGTAAAGAACAGACAGCAGCTAGACAGGCTGAGAGTGACTCAAAAAGATCCTGGTAGGTAGTCACATGTATCTGGAGTCATGATTACAGCATCCCACAGCTGCTGGAGGGTGCGTGAGGGAGGATCCATACAGCAAACATGACGGTCAAACTGGTTCCACTGATGATCAACTGGGTTCAAGTCTCGGGAATTAGGGGGCCAGGGTAATACGTGAAAGTCTTGGTCATCCTCTACCAAGCAACACTGAACATTTCTAGCTGTGTGGCATATCACATTGTCTTGCTTGAAGATTTCCCACTGGGAAGACAATCAATATTTGGTGTACATGATCGGCAAAGATGAATTCATACTAAAATCGATTGAGAGTGCCTTTCACATGGATGAGGGGCCCAAGGAATGCCACGAAAACATTCCCGAGATCATAAAGCTGCCACCACCAGCTTGTGTTCTTCCAGTAATAGTTGCTTGGTGTTTGTCCTCTGATTTTCACCTGACATTTCACTGTTCATCCATTCAATGAAGCAGAAAAGTTACTCATCAGAGAAGTCAATCAGCAGAGGTCTATTGCCTATAAGGCCGCCCTTGGCGTGTTTTAGTAGTGAGTTGCTCCACTGTGTTGTATCTGTCAACCATTGTGCACCTTTGTAGCCAACATTCACTTCTCACACCAATGGCACATGATCTGCAATTTCCATATCCATTATTCACAATGGCGTCAGCTGTCCACTTATGATACACCTTCACCAAAGTAACATGAGAAGAGCTCACCACCCTTTGCCTGAAAGCAAATAATCATCCCTTTTTACATCTCTAATAAATCACCCCTTTGACCCAACCAGCCATGAAGGATGTGTGTGCAGACAGCCTATCGCACAGCATACATACCCACCAAGCAAGCTCATCACGTGACTTCCTTAATATTGGTATGCACTGCTGACGTAAAAAATAGTCCTTAGTCATAATAATGTGACACAACTGTGAATATAAAATAATAGAAATGGTTCCATAGCTCTTCTGTCACAAAATTAACAGAGCTTTGATCTCACGTTAAATCCCTTACTCATAAGAACACTGTATACATTTCAAAACAGAAAGAAATGTTCAATATATTAATTTCTGCTGTGTGTACTTTTCATGACTTTTAAAATCTCTCTTTAGTATTTAAATATTCCCTCTCATTAGGAAAATGTACAATTATTCATAAGCCCTATCTTGCTTAATGAGGGTTAGGACTTTTTTAATTTTAAATTTACACCCAGACTTCATGGAATAATTACTTTAAAAAAAAACAGGATTGCATCCAAAATACGCATGCAGTTACTTGTTATATTAGAAGATTTCTGGAATAGCAATTAAAATATTAATGGACTTTGCTTTTCATTTCTTGTAGCACTTTTTCTTTTTTCGGATTTGTGAAGAATCAGGTGATCCTCTCACTTCTATACTGTAGCTGAATACATGATAGGCACCATCTGCAGAGAACACTAGATCACATACATGGGCCTTGATTGCTCAGAGATAGATTGTGAAGTAGTGGAGATATCATCCAACTATATATATTTCAGCAAAAGTCAGCTGGGACTACGACAACTGTATTCTTAAAGAATATCTTCATCTTTAAATCTAAAATCAACGTACATAAACGGTTGAGTAACTTGCAAAAATTTGCCATTACCTGTAGGTTATATATAGTTAAGTGCTATATAGCAGTATTCACAATTCTGCAGGTTTCAGAGCTAAAATGTCTCAGCATTCCCTGCTGCCTCAGAGTCAGAACAGATCGGTCTCTTTATAAGTAGCAATCAATATAGTGTAGGCCCTCAAAAATAATTTAAAACATAACTTTTAATATTCAATGTCATAAAATACATAGATGTATACTGGACAAAAACAAGATCTGTCCTTCCCCTATACATAGAATAGAGGATGGGAATCACAACGGACACCCTGCCTACACAGACCGGGCAACCGCCCCAATAAGGCCGACCCCGTACAGCAGGGATGGGCAATTCATTTTCCCATGGAGCCACATGAGAAATTGGAATGGTTTTAGAGGCCCAAACTAATATATGTGAAGTCAGTTGAGACCTTAACAACTAGCTTAATAACTGTTAGCAACTTCACAACGCTGTAAGTTATATGTCCCCCACTAGGTAGGTATATAGGTTATATGTCCCCCAGTATATAGGCAAGTTAAAGGTCCCCCATTTGGTATATAGGTAGGTTATAGGTCCCCCAGTGGGTATATAATTAGGTTATATGTCCCCCAGCAGGAATATAGGAAGGTTATAGGTCCCCCAGTGGGTATGTAATTAGGTTATATGTCGCCCAGCAGGTATATAGGTAGGTTATAGGTCCCCCAGCGGGTATATAGGCAGGTTAGAGGTCCCCCCCGGTTGACATATAGGTAGGTTATAAGTACCCCAGTAGGTATATAGGCAGGTTAAATGTCCCCCAGCAGGTAGATAGGCAGGTTATATGTCCCATAGCAGGTACAGAGGGCTAATTAAAAATAAAAAAAAAACTAACAGTACTCACCTTTCCACCGCTCCCTGAAACTCCCGCTGTTCTCAGTCTTATTCAGGTACAGGCTACGTTACATCACGCTGATGAGGACACTCTCACGCTGCATGAGCGGTGTACTCCCGTGAGCCACGAGCCTGCTTGCCAGAGGACACACATACAGTTAGTTCCCGGGGACTACTGAGTTGTGTGTAATGTTAGAAATTCTCACGTGGGCCGATCAGAATTAGTTAGAGGGCCGGATGTGGCCCGCAGGCTGTACAATGCCCAGGTCTGCCCGAGAGAATAGGGAGATTGTAGATACCTTTATAATAATTAAAGGTTATATTTTAACCACCTGAAATATTTCTTGCTGTGATTTTCCTGTACAGGGTAACCCTTATTTGAATGGGTGCCCTTTCTGTGTAGGAAGGGAATACGCTGCGATTTTCCTCCTCTATCCTAGGTATAGGGGAAGGAAAGATCTTGTTTTTTTTCCAGTGTATATCTATGTATTTTATGACATTGAACATTAAAAGTTATGTTTCAAATTATTTTCAAAGGCCTACACTATACTGATTGCTATTTTTGAGTTTTTGTGTTACTCCGGTATCTATCTGGGTAGAGACCCCCCATAAATTATCTGTGTCTGATGTTGGTTCTTTTTTCTCTTTATAAGTAGCCATCTAGAAAGATTCATCTTTATATCAGGCACTGTATGGTAATAAAAGAAGAAAAAAATCCAACAGTAAAAATATAAAAGCTAAATATTTATCAACCCATAGATTAAGTGATATACCATATGGAGATGAGAACATCGCTGATGCGTTTCAAGCACTGGGTTCTTAGTCATAGCATATGGGAATAACTTAGGGGGACATGTATGAAAACTGTCTTGGTCGAAGACTTTTTGTTGCCCATAGAAACCAATCAGAGCTCCCCTTTAAATTTTTCAGAGCACTAGATGAAATGTTAGGGCAACAAAGTCTTAGACCAAGACACTTTTCATACATGTGGCCCTTAAAGTCATTAAAACTAAAAGTTTATTAAGCTGGTCAATTAGATCCAACAACAGTGCAACAGTAAACACAGTGATCCTTTAACAAAATTACACCAAGGGGACAGGAAAGATAAAAAATAGCAAGGAGAGCCAACTGAAATGTATAACTAACACTGAATGAAACACTAGGAAATGGATTGCACATCCAACAATGAAATTTTATTGCAAATCCAAAACAATAGCCAAGACTCCCCAAACACACTAAAAGCAATTAAAAATACTCTAAACAAGTTGCATTCCCATCAAACAATAAGGAAAAAGGGGATATACCACACGGGAAATAAGAGTTAGGTGAAATGTACTGCTGAAAAAAAAAAAGACTGCAAAAATGAAAAGCCACAAAGAATAAATACATCAAAAGGGTCTAAAGCCAGAGCACAAGATATATATAATAATAGATCAAATGGAAAATGTATAAATAACCTCAACTACTCTGGGCTAATAGCATACACTCTCACATAATACATTTCTGTTCGGGAACTAGTGTCTAAAGGCTTGCTCATACGGAGTATACACTCCGTGTTACAAGCGCTTTAGGGATCCATCTTGGGGTCTGCACTGTCACTGCCGAAATCTCTGGACGGAATAGTGTAAATAATTCCTACCACTCTCCCTATATCCAAAGATAAATCCTAAAGGGAAACAACGTCCTGAAAAGAACGATCCCGCAAATCTGTAACCTCACCTACCCTAATCAAATATCCCTAATATCTATACAAATTGATACCCAAAGATATTATCCTCCAATTCCTAATCGCGTTTCGCTCTAAATCAATTGAGCTCCTCAGTAGGTAAACAGAGGCAAGGTAGAAAAAACTACAGGAGTAGTTGGAAAGGGAAAGTACTCCTGTTGGCACACTAGCCTGTGACCCCATATGTTGAAAATATGTTTTTTTTTACCTTCATTAGTCAAGGAAATGCTTTCCAAGTGGATGGATTTCAAAAACTTTGCAGAGAATTACCGTCCCAACAAAGCTGAAACAAGCCGTAATAGCATTGTCTGGAATAACAAAACAATGTGATTGGTAAATGGTTCCGAAGTTCTGATATGTCACCCAATATAATAATAAGTAAAGATTAAAGAATATTAAACAAATAACTAATACGGATAAATCAGGTCCTTACATGTAACATCAGAAAACCCTGTGATGAGGGCAGGAGTTTCTGTGGGTCATGTACTTTATACACAATGTACACAGAAATGAAAAAAGGACACCAATATAAAACTTAAAGGGTTTTTGCCACGAAGTAAAATTGACGTGTGAAGCTTGCAAATGAAATAACAAACATTTTCACCTTTCATTATTATTAAAAATTCTGCACCGTTTTTGTTTTAGCTGCTCCTTTAGTGATCCATTGTTTACAGCTCGTCTCCAGGGGATACGACCAGGGCCGAGAGCTCCTCAATCCTGGTCGCACATGCTCAGACATCACTTCTCCTTTCAGGCAGCTACTGAGTGTTCAAACCCCAGGTGCTGTCATTCTACTCCCGTCATCTGTCCTCCTTAGTAATTAGTCAAACAGTGCAAATAAATAAAAAATAAACCTCTATGAGGTTTGTGCATTAATAAAGAGAAAAAAAACAAAACACAGGTTTGGTTCCTGCAGGGAATTGAACCTAGGACCCTTGTGCCGTGAAGCAAAAACTTTACCTCTCAGCTACTCACAATGCTTGATATAAACAGACCTTTCTTTGACTACAGAGAGGAAAGCCTGGGGATTTCATCCTGTTGGGTCACATGATCGGCAATTCAAACAAATCACACACGCCTCCTTCTGAACACACAGAGCTGAAGATCTGGATACAGGAGGTATGAAATGAGATCGTGGCAAAATCCCTTCAACTTCTACTAATTTCAATTTGAATTAAATACATTGCTTTTTGGACTCCCCAACCATTCAAAGACATACGTCACCGGATAATGAAATCCCTCCAGTCCATGAATAAACGTATGTCCTGGAGTATAAATTACTGTTATTTCGAAATCTCTGGATGGAATAGTGTAAATAATTCCTACCACTCTCCCTATATCCAAAGATAAATCCTAAAGTGACCCTTAGCAGGAAACAAAGTCCTGAGAAGAACAATCCTGCAAATCTGTAACCTCACCTACCCTAATCAAATATCCCTAATATCTATACAAATTGATACCCAAAGATATTATCCTCCAATTCCTAGACGTGTTTCACTCTAAGGGGCCGTTCACACAGCTTATTTCGCCGCGGATTGGCGCCGTACTGCGCGCCGGATTTGCGCTGCAGTACGGCGCCAATCCGTCGCAGTAATTACGGTAATTCACAGTTCTCATAGAGAACAATGGATTCCGTCGCTCCTTACTGCTCGTCGAATCCGCCCGGCGGGGAGAAAGCCACTTGCAAATTATCCAGGCGCAATACGCGCCGTGGATAATGCAAGTCTATGGGGCCGGCGGGCAGCGCCCCTTAATCAAGCCGGAATTGCGAGCGCAATCCGGCTTGCAATTACGGCTTGAATAAGCCGTCTGAACACGGCCTAACTCATTCGAGCTCCTCGGTAGGTAAACATAGGCAAGGTAAAAAAAAAACATATTTTCAACATATGGGGTCACAGGCTAGTGTGCCAACAGGAGTACTTTCCCTTTCCAACTACTCCTGTAGTTTTTTCTACCATGCCTCTGTTTACCTACTGAGGAGCTCAATTGATTTAGAGCGAAACGCGATTAGGAATTGGAGGATAATATCTTTGGGTATCAATTTGTATAGATATTAGGGATATTTGATTAGGGTAGGTGAGGTTACAGATTTGCAGGATTGTTCTTCTCAGGACTTTGTTTCCTGCTAAGGGTCACTTTAGGATTTATCTTTGGATATAGGAAGAGTGGTAGGAATTATTTACACTATTCCATCCAGAGATTTCGAAATAACAGTAATTTATACTCCAGGACATACGTTTATTCATGGACTGGAGGGATTTCATTATCCGGTGACGTATGTCTTTGAATGGTTGGGGAGTCCAAAAAGCAATGTATTTAATTCAAATTGAAATTAGTAGAAGTTGAAGGGGTTTTGCCACGATCTCCTTTCATACCTCCTGTATCCAGATCTTCAGCTCTGTGTGTTCAGAAGGAGGCGTGTGTGATTTGTTTGAATTGCAGATCATGTGACCCAACAGGATGAAATCCTCAGGCTTTCCTCTCTGTAATCAAAGAAAGGTCTGTTTATATCAAGCATTGTGAGTAGCTGAGAGGTAAAGTTTTTGCTTCACAGCACAAGGGTCCTAGGTTCAATTCCCTGCAGGAACCAAACCTGTGTTTTGTTTTTTTTCTCTTTATTAATGCACAAACCTCATAGAGGTTTATTTTTTATTTATTTGCACTGTTTGACTAATTACTAAGGAGGACAGATGACAGGAGTAGAATGACAGCACCTGGGGTTGGAACACTCAGTAGCTGCCTGAAAGGAGAAGTGATGTCTGAGCATGTTCGACCAGGATTGAGGAGCTCTCGGCCCTGGTCGTATCCCCTGGAGATGAGCTGTAAACAATGGATCACTAAAGGAGCAGCTAAAACAAAAACGGTGCAGAATTTTTTAATAATAATGAATGGTGAAAATGTTTGTTATTTCATTTGCAAGCTTCCCACGTCAATTTTACTTCGTGGCAAAACCCCTTTAAGTTTTATATTGGTGTCCTTTTTTCATTTCTGTGTACATTGTGTATTAAGTACATGAACCACAGAAACTCCTGCCCTCATCTCAGGGTTTTCTGATGTTACATGTAAGGACCTGATTTATCCGTATTAGTTATTTGTTTAATATTCTTTAATCTTTACTTTTTATTATATTGGGTGACATATCAGAACTTCGGAACCATTTACCAATCACATTGTTTTGTTATTCCAGACAATGCTATTACGGCTTGTTTCAGCTTTGTTGGGACGGTAATTCTCTGCAAAGTTTTTGAAATCCATCCACTTGGAAAGCATTTCCTTGACTAATGAAGTAGGGGCTTTCTCAAGCTCCTCCTCATCAGGTCCAGGCCACTCATTCTCGAGTCATATTCCAAACAAATAATTGTATACCAAACACAATTTTCACCGTCCAAACAGGACGTATAATAAGTTGGACTTATTCTATAATGGATATAGACTGAGGACAACTGCATTCATTTTAATGGCAGATCTAATCGGCTGTTGATAACCGACAGATAGGGCGTGATACCTGAAACACTACATATTAGGAAAGGACGGAAGAAAGAAAGGACGGATAGGAAGGAAAGAATATAATAAAAAAATATATGATTGGACCTTTAAGAGATTTCCAGTGAAAACACACTAATGGCCTAGCCTTAAGAAAGTTAAGTATTGAGTAATTGATAGATGATCAACCATAGTCATCCTCTGGATCGTCACCGACTAGCAGACGGAAGGAGACAGAATCCCTCCATTTTTTTTTTTTTTTTTTTCAAATACAGCCAAGTGGCAATACTAGGCATGAAATGTGCCTTCAAAGACACCGAAGAGGAACACGGTGGTCACAGGAGTACCAGGGATGCTTTGTTTCACTGATCATCGGGATTTAAAGGAGTTTTATCATTTGAACTGTTCGAGCTCTTCAGCTAATTCTCTGAGATTGAATTTGAAATCCAGAGGCAAGTCTCTCCTCTCAGCAGGCATGTCTCTCCTCTCAGGAGGCGTGTCTCTCCTCCAAGGAGGCGTGTCTCTCCTCACTGAAGAACTGTATGAATCAGGGGGATGCAGAAGGTTGTCTGGATATAACAGCTCTGTAGCCTCCTGCATGTTTCTTATGTCTGCAGCCTTCAGGCTCCACAAACTCCTTGCTGTGCTATATGCAGTTATACACACAGCATGAACTGATGAGACATGTGAGGAGTGTACACTGCCCCCCCCCTTCCCCTCTATTATCAGGCCGCAGTCTGTGTTACTGTTTTATATGGAGGAATACACACTGCCCTCCCCCTCTTCCTCTCCCCCTGGAGACTCTATAATAGTGTGTTATATGAGGGGATCTGTGACTTAACCACCCAGTCCTTGCCCAGATCATTCACCCTAGAGCTGGGAGATGTGTATACAGCCAGCAGACCTTGGTTTCACTATCGATTTTAACAGCTCAGAGGGGAGAAAACACAGTGTGCAGGGAGCCAATCACAGTGCAGGGGGCATGGCCGGGGCGTTTCCTGTCTTGGGGTGTATCCCAACAGGCTGAATGAAATGTCAGCCAATCACAGTGCAGGGGGCGTGTCTAGTGGGCAGAATCCGGCCAGGGGGCGTGTCCCGACCAGCAGCAGCAGAAACAGAATACAGATTTACAGAAAAGCTCATCTCTGCCAAACCAAGTGACAGAGGTAATGCAACCCAATTACAAAAGTGCTTATTTTTACTGTCCCCATAATCTGAGACATGATCTTTGTAGCGATAAAACCCCTTTAACCCACAATGCACACTGATGTTGTACCCTAAAGACAAGCAATTTCTGGACAACCCCTTTAACATGAAGCAGAAATAGAGTTCTTTTACTAATCCACTTTACTAAACCTCTGAACACACGATACTCCGAAAAAAGCTCAGGCAGAGGCTCAGAAGATGTCAGTCATTTAGAAGCAGAGTCGGGACCCAGCTCATGAATAAGTCAGACTTAGAGTAGCCCTCTGGACTTGCCCAGAGGCAATGTACAAATCGTGCACACACTGTTCAGTGAAGTACATACAGTTGAAACCAGAAGTTTACATACACTATATAAAAAGACACATATGCATGTTTTTTCTCTATCTGACATGAAATCAGGATAATGCTTACCCGTTTTAGGTCAATTAGGAACCTAAATTATTTATATTTGCCAAATGCCAGAATAATGAGAGAGAATTTTTTAAGGCATTTTTATTACTTTCTTCAAAGTCAAAAATGTACATACATTTCATTGGTATTTGGAAGCATTGCCCTTAAACTATATGACTTGGGTCAGACATTTTGGATATCCTTCCACAAGTGTCTCCTAATAGTTGGTAGGAATTTTGGCCCATTCCTCCCCACAACATGATGCTGCCACCCCCGTGTTTCACACTTGGGATGGTTTTCTTAGGCTTCCAAGCTTCTCTCTTTGTCCTCCAAACGTAACGATGGACATTATGGTCAAACAGTTCAATTTTAGTTTTGTCAGACCACAGGACATGTCTCCAAAAATGTAGATCTTTGTTTCTGTGTTCATTTGCAAACATTAATTTGGCTTTTATATGTTTCTTTTGGAGTAATGGCTTCTTCCTGGCAGAGTGGCCTTTCAGCCCACGTTGATACAGTACTTGTTTCACTGTGGATAATGATACAATCTTATCAGCTTCTGTCAACATCTTCACAAAGTCTTTTGCTTTTGTTCTTGGGTTGATATGCACATGTCGGACCAAAGCAGGTTCATCTCTGAGACACAGAACCCTTCTCCTTCTTGAGCGGTATGATGGCTGGACATTCCTATCTTGTTTATACTTGTGTCTAATTGTTTGTACAGATGAACAAGGTACCTTTAGGTATCTGGAAATTGCACCCAAAAATGATCCAGACTTGTGCAAGTCCACAATCCTCTTCCGGATATCTTGGTTGATTTCTTAAGACTTTCCCATGATGTTACACACAGAAGCAGTGTGTTTCTGATGTGTGCAATAAAAACATTCGCAGGTGTGTCTCTAACTCAGATGTTGCCAATAAACCTACTAGACGCTTCCAAAGACATGACATCATCATATGGGCTCTCTAAAATTGTTTAAAGGCATAGTAATCCTAGTGTATGTAAACTTTTGACTTTGCAGAAAGTAATAAAAATACCTTAAAAAAAATTCTCTTTCTCCCATTATTCTGGCTTTTGGCAAATATAAATAATTTTGGTAATACTAACTGACCTAAAATGAGGAAGGTTTATTCTGATTTCATGTCAGATAGTGAGAAAAACATGCATATGTGTCTTTTTATATAGTTTATGTAAACTTCTGGTGTCAACTGTATTATATCATCTTCCACTATTACCAAAAACCTTATCTAACTATTGTGTAACCTGTCAGGAACAAGCCCGCCTCGCCGGCCCACTCGAGAGTCAACGGCCTGACGTGGGGTGTATCGTGACGTTGCGCTGCCCCCTAGGTGTGTACAAGGTCAGCCAGATACTGTTCCACTATTAACCCCTGTCCACACGGGCACAGGGAGAACTAGGGAGGACAAGAGAACACCCTACTCGTCCAGGTTCCTGAACAGCTGCCACCAGTTTCTAGTTTAGTTATAAGACCGGTCCGTTACCGACTTATAACTAGGCTCGAAACCAGCCTTGGGGTAGCTATATATTATAGACCAAGTGCTAGATGTGTGAGGCCGATGATCAAGACAGACTAACTCAGATTAGAGTTTATAGATTTATTTAGCCTTGGAGGGCACACTAGACAAATATATACAAAAGGATAATAATATACAGATAAGAGTCAGAGGTATAAGTATGGGTTACAGACAAAGGCAGTAAAATGTGTCCAGTTACCTGTGGATGGCTTGGTGCTCAGCCCACATGGGGGGGGGGTGCTTATGTGGCCTGGCTTCTGTGTGTGGATGCTCCTGGAAATGCTCTTAGGTACCCCCTACCTGGATCACCCGGGCCTCTGCTTATATCTGTGAGGGGACAGCCCACGTGGCAGCCCCCTAAACGCCCCCACACATCCCTGGGACGGTGTATGAACTCCTCCCACTCTGGTCATGCAGTTTTTCACAGAAACACAAAAATGGACCATACCGCGGCAGGGCATTGGCACAGAACCAAGCCGGTGGCATCATCAGAACCGGCTGGACCTACACTACGCCCGGATATCAGACACCCCTATCCTATGGACTCCCTAAGTCCAGTTCTGGATTTCTCGGTCCCCCTGCCTCGTGCAAGCATGGGAGTGGTGGCTATGGGGTGCGGGGAGTTCCATATTTAAGATATAAAAATCGCCATAGACCAGTTATGAACGGATTGCCTATAAAATCTAATGAAATTATTCGGAGCTGTGGCGGCTGGGTTGGTTCCATTCAAGTCTTTGTTCTTGGGGTTGGAGAGTGCACATGTGTCTACAGTGCTAATTAATGGAAATGAGGGTTCTTTTGAGGTGTCCACATCTCCTGCTGTGCTAACTTCCTATAGAAGAGCATTTGTGTGCTGATTAACGTGTAAATTGAGCTTTCCTGGGGGTTGGGGGCCATCTGTGAGATTTGACTAGATGAAGTTGGAGAGATGACCGTCATTTTTTGAGTGAATTTTCCTCACAGTAACGTATACAGTTCATAACCTATTTCAGATGACAAATCCTGCTGCAGAATTTACCTAAAAATACATTTTTACTATGGGACTAGTCACACTATATACACAGGTACTGTATATGTTGGAAAGATATAGGGATACATGTCACATAGGCTCCTATGTAACAAAGAAATGTAAAAAAAAAAAAAAAAAAGGCTACCACACTTTGTGTTTTTGAGTGATGCCTTTGTACAACAATAATACAACTGGGGAAAAAAGCGTACCAACGTATACCTGCCCAATGGAAGCCAAAAGGACACTGATTTGGCCCTCATCAGGTGAATGTGGGTTGTGAACGTAATTTATGTATGTACAAGAAAAACGCAGTCGTATTGGCATACTCAACAACAGTTTGACAACTGTTGTTGAAAGTGACCATCAGAAATGAAGGACCATCTGTTGGTTTGTCAGCTTGCGCTATCAATAAAGTGACAGTATTAACAAAAATTACAATAATTTTGGCTGAAACTCCTCTTGTCACATGTAAAAAATATCTGTAGCAAAAAATGGATAGACATTAAAGGGTTATTCCTGTCGGCCATAAATAGGCCACAGAGGTCTGATAGATGCAGATCCACACTCTGGGATCTGTACCTACTTCCAGGACAGAATGACCAACATATTCCTTTCACAGACTGAGTAGAGAGGTGGCACGGATTAAAGAAGCAAGGTCAACTTGCCCAGTTCTGCCGTTTCTCTAACTCCCTTAGAAGTAAGAAAGTTACACAAACAGCATAGCATAGTGAGCTCCACGGTTTCTTGGGACTTAGGGAAACAGCGTAGCACAGGGAACTAAGTGGTTTCTTTAATTCTTATTTACTTCTACTGAAGTTGAAAACAGCAAGCTTGGTCTTCTGGTCTTCTTTTCGGCTGGATTTTCAGGCGGCCTGAAAAACCGCAAACCGGTTGAAAAACCGGCCGAAAAACCGTGCCGTGGGGACATGCCCTTAGGGTGTTTATTCGAGCATTAAACACAGAAGAAAATGTAGTTACTCTCCAAACGAGATAATATTCTCCAAAATTATCTCGGGAATATCTCATTAAAATATCATCCTACCATTATCTCGTTTTAGAAACTATTATCTCATTTGGAGAGTAACTACATTTTCTTCTGTGTTTAATGCTCGAATAAACACCCGAAAGGATCTAAAAGTGTGCCGTGGATTTTTTTCTTATTCTATACTGGGCCATAGGCTTTTTCCACTAAGCTCCCGATACCTTACAGGAGTGCGGCACCATAATATGCTTTTTATAGTCCTGGCAGTCCATGGTGACATCACTCGTTGCTGTGTCTTATCAGCAACACGGGAATTTGTTTATATGTTTCTTACTGACAAACGTCAATACTTAAGAGCTCTGTAGCCTTCTGTCCTGCTGTTTAAACCCCTTCATCATCCCTGTGACCTGTCAGTCACTGCTGTAGAACCACCCACAGTCTAATCAGAAAGCATAACCCCTAAGCTTGCTGTAAAAAGCAAGCTCTGTGAAACAAAATGGTAAGAACACCCTTTTAAGTCCTCGATTGGAGATTGCCAGCAGATGCCTCATCAGGCAGGATTGGGTTTAAGGAATCCCAGTTCTAGAGATAGGTTCATGGCCCCAAAGGAAGGACCCGAATCTATCTGGCATTTATGGCATATCCCTTGGATATGCCATACATTTCTAAGATAAAAATATATCCTTTTAAAGGAGTTGTCCACTTTATTTTTTCTTTCATTTATGTTGGTGTTGTAGTTCGAAAAAAAAAATCTAATGTTCATCTCTGTTCCAGCGCTGAGGTCTGCCATCTTTGTTTTCTTCTTGGTGCTGGCAGGCGTAACATCAGTGCCACAGCCTCTGATTGGCTGCAGCTGTGCCATTGATGTAAACTAAATATAGTGCAGTCACAACTGTTGAGTATAGTATGCATATTTGGGATCTTTTCCTTCCCTCTCCATTTTCTCTCTGTAACTGTGCTGAGTGGGTGGACTCTTTCTGGTGTGGAGCAGGAGAGCTTTTCTATGTGCTTTGAGTAACTTGAAACTTCAGCTACTTCCCCTACCATCTCACAGCATGACACTGCAGTTTCATATCCCTCCTCCCAATCTTTATTTACTATACTACTGAGGATGAACTTCTTAGGGACTGAGGAGGCCATTTACAGAATGCCTGCAGCCATAAAAAAATGGTCTGGAAGGTTAAAACAAAAAAAAGAAAAAACTCTTTCACATAGCACAAAAGGTATGAAAGTTGTCATTAACAATATTAAAATCTCATAAAATCACTTACTTATTGTCATGGAGTCCGGTTCCTGCTCTGCGGGCAGTACACTGCTTATAGCTGTCGCAGGTGCTGGTGGACTGGCCTCCATGCTATATAAGAGGAGAAAAAAAATCGCTATCAAATGAGAAATGAATTAAAATAAATATAGGCATTGTTAACTATTCACAATGTTACCCAGATGAAACAATAAATTCTCTGTTCCGGTATTCAAAGCACCACCTGTGCTTGGAGGCTGGCCGGTAATGCTGTATTATTTTCACATTATCTGGCACAATTTTAGGAATAATCCTCTCTAATGTGAAAATTAAAATGGACCAGAGATCCTAACAAAAACTCTGCAAGTGAAATGAAAGAAATACCATTATGTTGGCTACATTTAAATAAGTAATTTTCAAACCGATTCCCTCTCACGGCTACAGAGTCTTTTTTTCATTTTGTCTCCACTGGAGAAGAGGGATCGGTGAAGACAAGTATGAAGTAAAATGAAGATTATGGGTACAGAGACAGCTGTAATGAGATGGGGATTTAGCATAACGTAATAGGTTGTCACAAACTGCAGCCAAGTATACTACATCATCTGCAGACAAAGTACTACATCAAACTATTTCATACATGATCCAAATAAAGTATCTGTGGAGCCCCAGGCTGAGCAAATGTTCACACGTCAGACTTCTGCAATCTGAAAAATCTGATATGTTATCCTCAACAGAAATCCAAAGCAATACCCTGGATTTCCACCAAGATTTTTTACTTTCAAGAGGTGGTACAGTGGGGAAAAAAGTATTTAGTCAGCCACCAATTGTGCAAGTTCTCCAACTTAAAAAGATGAGAGGCCTGTAACTGACATCATAGGTCGACCTCAACTATGAGACAAAATGAGAAAGCAAATCCAGAAAATCACATGGTCTGATTTGGAAAGAATTTATTTGCAGATTATGGTGGAAAATAAGTATTTGGTCAATAACAAAAGTACATCTCAATACTTTGTTCTATCTCCTTTGTTGGCAATCACAGAGGTCAAACGTTTTCTGTAAGTCTTCACAAGGTTGGCACACACTGTTGCTGGTATGATGGCCCATTCCTCCATGCAGATCTCCTCTAGAGCAGTGATGTTTTGGGTCTGTCACTGGGCAACATAGACTTTTCAACTCCATCCAAAGGTTTTCTATGGGGTGGAGATCTGGAGACTAGCTAGGACACTCCCGGACCTTGAAATGCTTCTTACGAAACCACTGCTTCGTTGCCCTGGTGGTGTGCTTGGGATCATTGTCATGCTGAAAGACCCAGCCACGTTTCCTCTTTAATGCCCTTGCTGATGGAAGGAGGTTTGTACTCAAAATCTCACAACACATGGCCCCATTTATTCTTTCATGTACATGGATCAGTCGTCCTGGTCCCTTTGTAGAGAAACAGCCCCAAAGCATGATGTTGCCACCCCCTTGCTTCACAGTAGGTATGGTGTTATTTGGATGCAACTCAGCATTCTCTATCCACCAAACAAGACGAGTTGTGTTTCTCCCAAACAGCTCTTCTTTGGTTACATCTGACCATATGATGTTCTCCCAATACTCTTCTGGATTATCCAAATGCTCTGTAGCAAACTTCAGATGGCCCGGACATGTACTGGCTTAAGCAGGGGGACACGTCTGGAACTGTAGGACCTGAGTCCCTAGCAGCGTAGTGTGTTAATGATGGTAGCCTTTGTTACGTTGGTCCCAGCTCTCTGCAGGTCATTCAAGTGTTTTCCCCGTGTGGTTCTGGGATTTTTGCTCACCGTTCTTGTGATCATTTTGACCTCATGGCGTGAGATCTTGCGTGGAGCCCCAGATGGAGGGAGATTATCAGTGGTCTTGTATGTCTTCTACTTTCTAATTATTGTTCCCACAGTTGATTTCTTCACACCAAGCTGCTTGTCTATTGCAGATTCAGTCTTCCCAGCCTGGTGCAGGGCTACAATTTTGTTTCTGGTGTCCTTCGACAGCTCTTTGGTCTTCACCACAGTGGAATTTGGAGTGTGACTGTTTGAGGTCATAAACAGGTGTCTTTTTTATACTGATAAGTTCAAACAGGTGCCATTACTACAGGTAATGAGTGGAGGAGAGAGGAGCCTCTTATACAAAACGTTACAGGTGTGTGAGAGCCAGATATCTTGCTTGTTTGTAAGTGACCAAATACTTATTTTCCACCATAAATTGTAAATAAATTCTTTCCAAATCAGACAATGTGATTTTCGGGATTTGTTTTCTCATTTTGTCTCTCATAGTTGAGGTCGACCTATGATGTCAAAACAGGCCTCTCTCATCTTTTAAAGTGGGATAACTTGCACAATTGGTGGCTGACTAAATTTTTTTTTTCGCCACTGTATATCCAAGGTACTGTGTCCCCCCATGAATCGTATGAGAAAAGGATTTTATGGTAAGTACAAAAACCCTATTTTTATGTGCTTAGGTTTCTATGGTTACTCGCATACCAGTCCATAACTCTGTATCCAATTAGCTGAGAGAGCAGGGAGTGATGTCACCCCATAAGCGGAATGACAATTCTGAGCTGGAGAAAACTTCATTATCTCTAACAAGATTAGAATCTGTTTACAGATAAATCCATTGTATTCAGTCCTCACAGCACCTGCTGCTTTGGTTTAATAAAGATTAGCTCTCCCTTAGCTGTCAGGGAAATGGCTCAAGCAGCTATGGTCTTAGCTCTCCCTGCACAGTTGGTATTTTCCACAGCATGATAAGGATCTCCTGAGTTACAAAGTGAAACTAAAACCTGTTCCTCTGTAATACTGAGGGAAATCCTCTGGATTGCTAATGACATGTATTTGAGAAAATTCTTATAATTTCATCTACTATCAATTTTTGTGTGAAGGTGATAGGTACTCTAAGGCATCTGAGGACACCTTTAGAAACCAACTAAGCACAACTATCGCTTAGTGATGCTGGTTTTGGGGGTCACAAAAATTGTGACAATTCTTTAAATTTTTTCTAGACTCCAGTCATACTCAGACACTTTTTGTAATTGAATTCCCTGCATTTTACCTGAACTGAATGTCCGTTCCTCTCTGCGCCAATTCCACAGCAAGGGCAGCATTTACATTTTCATCTCCATATGGTAAATTATCCAATGCGGAATCTGCATCCAAAATAGAATAATGAATACCACTACAAAGCAGTAGCGCGGTTCTGCGTAATAACTCACAATTCAGGCTAGAAACATTTCAAAGCTGCATTATGACCTTTCGACCAGGATAGTAAGCACAGCACAAGTTAACCAGGCACAAGTTTGGAACAGAACATTGCACTGACTTTTTCTTGTTACATCCAATTTTCACTTTTTAGTTTCCTTTATATTAAAGGGGGCGTCCAAGATTAGACAAAGTATAGGTGATTAAACCGTTATGGACGGAGCGATTATTCAGATTTTTTGTTTCGATTTTTCCCACCCTCCTTCAAATAGCCATACCTTTTTTATTTTTCTATCTACACAGACATACGAGGGCTTTTATTTTGCAGAACAAGATTTACTCTCTAATTGTGTCATTCACTGTACCATAACAAATACTGGGAAACCACAAAAAAAAATGCAAAAAACACAAAACGTACTCGCGGCATGTTTGCAGGGGTTTTGTTTTCATGGCATTCACTCTTCGGTAAAATAATGTGTTATATGTATTTTTCAGGTTAATAAGATTTGGCAATTCCAAATATGTTGGGTTTCGTTATGTTATAGTACCGTAAAAAAAATTCAAACATTTTGTGTTTTTTAAATTTTTGCTGCTGCGCCTTTTCTGCTACCAATAACTTTTGTGTTTATCCACCTACAGACCTGAATGAGGTTGCATTTTTTGTGGGCTGAAGTGTACGTTTCATTGGTACCAGTTTAGAATCCATGCAACTTTTTTGATCACTTTTATTCCAATTTTACGGGGATGTAAAATGACGATAAAAACGCAATTTAGGCGTTTGGAATTTTTTGTCTTCTATGGTGTTCAGCGTACGGGATAAATGATGTTGTATTCTAAGCAGGGCTGTGGAGTCGGAGTCGTGGAGTCGGAGCCTATTTTGCAGGAGTCGGAGTCGTCATAAAATGGACCGACTCAGACTCCCAAAATATATAAGTTGGTCCAGTTAGTTCGATGCAGTGCAAAGAGCAAGAGGAATTGGGTCCGGCCAGTGCTACTGCTCCCATATCTTCAGCCTCATCACATAAGGAGTGTAATTGAGGACATGGAGCAAGCAAAGCGCTGCCCCAGGGGAAAAGATTCCGCTCCCATGGCAAACAGGTTTCAGCAACATTTTTCACCTGTTTTCAAAGAAGTAGAAGAGTTTAACCATTCATCAAAACTAACTGTGACTGAGACAATTCCTTTATACCCTAACATTGTTAGAGATGTTGCCCCTGTGGTCACCGCTTTGCCCCCCACCCAAGTTAGTGTAGAGAGGCCGTTCTGTAGCCTGGAAATCATGAGATCAGATGTGAGGTCATGTATTTGGAGTTGGAGTCGGAGTCGGGAGTCGGAGGTTTGGGAAATTGAGGAGTCGGAGTCGGGGCTTCAGCTTGCCGACTCCACAGCCCTGATTCTAAGAGATCAGACATTTAAGGATGCAGAGATGCCAATTATGTGTTACTTTTTATTTATTTTTATTTGTAAAAAGACAAAAAGGGGTGATTTGTTAAATATTTATTTTATTTTTTAAAACTTTACTACTTGAGCACTATGGGACTTGATCATTAGTACACCCTTTTTCAATATATTAACAATGCAAAAAGGTGTACAAAGGTGGCGGTTTTACTACTTACTGCCTGGGGGAGGAAGTAGTAAAACGGGAAACCAGCGACTCCGTTCCCCACTGTTAAACTGCTGTCCAGCTACATAGCTCCTTAATGGCACTATGACGTAAATTTACGTTATAGGTCCTTAAGGGGTTAATGTCTGATCACAGGGGATTCCACTGAATGCAAAAACAGGTACTCGAATTATCATTTGAATGGACCTCAGGTCACACATGTGCAATGTCGCTCCATTCACTGTCTAAAGGACTGCTCAAAAGGGAGAGGCACCATGTCGGTGTGTGGAGACTTATGTGATACAACAAGAAAGTAAATCCAGCACGGTACTTAGAATTTCAATTAAAAAAATAAACTTTTATTAAGTACTTAAATAAAAGCATCGCTTCAGCACTTAGCAGTCAAGAACTGTGGCAAAATTACTCATAGCAATGTATGAACTCAAATGGCCATAGTTTATATACATAGACAGCACAAGTGAAACATATAATTAATCACTATTAAAGGGGTTGTATAATATCCTTGAATGGTCTTCGGAATAAGGGGACAGTGAAAATAAGCAACTTTGCAATTGGATGTAATTTTCAAAGCGGTCTTGTTTTCACAGGATCCCTTATCTTCCTTTTCTGTAAACACTGTTCCCAGTGCCAGTCGGATCCCTCCTCCTTGCATTTCATTGGCTGCCGACTCTACTAATTTACATTCTGTCTAGCCCCCGGTCGTATTCACGGGAGCGTGCATTCCTGCCTCTCTCACTCAGAATAAGTGGCTGGCAACAATTTCACTCTATACAGCTAGCTGCCTCCTCATTGGCACTGCAGCTACTTCTACAATCAGAAAACAGCAGAATTGTGCCTAATGCTCCTGCGTGTAAGGGGCCGGCAACAATTTCACTCTATACAGCTAGCAGCTCCTCAGTGACACTGAAGCTGCTTCTATAATCAGAAAACAGCAGAATTGTGCCTCGGTGCCTTGTGTAAACATAGAAGGGAGATGGATCTGTGCTCTGGATGAGTTCATAGAAGACTGGATTCAATTGTAGCAAACCTTCAGCTGTGATAGGAGAAGAGATGTGCTCTGAGTTCATAGAAGACTGAATGCAGGCCTGTGGTATATAAACAGCTCTTACAAAATAAGACTGCATAGGGAGAGGACAGTGACATGTGCACTCAGACAGAGCAGATGGGGAGAACACACTGACTCGGGAGCGAGCATGAACAGTGAAGGGGGGGTGATGTCATCCCCCTTCAGTTAAGAAACACCCAGCTGGGAGGGGAAGAAACGCCCCTGGATTTCAGGAACTGAGAGAATCAAGCTTCAAGAAAACAGCCGAACTGATGAAGCGATACATCCCCTTTAAATCGGAACCAGCATCTAACTTACCCAGTAAGGTGCCCAGCATAGTAAACAGCAGATACAACACAAGTACTGGAATGACCAGCTGCGCATCACGCATGCGCAACACATGACAACAGATCTGATCGGAACTCCGAGCCAAATACAGATAAGTATTGAATGTAACTAATACTGTCTAATAAACACAGGCCAGTTTTGAGTACCATATAAGAAACGCATATACGAAAAGAAAACAAGTGAGAACTGATACAAATAAATAAAGAGAGAAAACAAAAAATAAAGTGTAATATAAGGCTATGTTCACACGGCTTAAAATGGGACGTATTTCAGTCCGTAATTACGCGCCGTACTGTGCAAATTACGGCTGGAATACGTCCCAGTCATTACGGTAATCCACAGTTCTCATAATGAGCTATGGATTACGTCTCCTCTCCCTGCTCGGCGAATCCGGCGCGGGGGAGATAAGTGACATGTGAATTACCAGCGGCGTATATGCGCTGCTGGTAATGAAAGTCTATGGGCCGGCGAGGTGCCGGCCCCCGCACTCGCCCCGCCCACACGGCGTAATTGCGGGGCGTAATTACGCCCTGCAAATAAGCCGTGTGAACATAGCCTAAGACTCGTACATATAGACAAACAGAAGAAATATAATGATGACCGTAATCAGAAATTCACATTAATAGTTGAATATAGTTTCACGTCTGAGGTTTAACCTATGTGGATCATTTGTATTCAACATAATTATCCAATAGGCCTCTCTGTCTTTGAGGTGTTTTTCCACATCCCCCCCTACTACTGTATTCGTTTATTGCATTTTTTGATGCCAAACATCTGTAGCATACTATAATCGCATCTATGTTCATTAATAAAATGTTTTGATCAATTTGATTTGTTGCGTAGAGTATTATTATTTATATCATTAATATGTTCCAAAATTGAGGTTTTGAACTTCCTAATGGTACAGCCAACATAGTAAAGTTTGCGGCATAGAAAAGTGGAGAATTAAGTGCCCTGAATGCTCCACCAAAATGTAAATATATTCTAAAAGTCTTCTAGAAAAGAGCTGGTGCGCCTATTTAATGTAGTATACATCAACTAACATCTAAGTCACTGAGCCTTGCAATGTGTAAGAGATTACTATAGCCATGCCAGTTAGTTAATCTGCAATCAGCTGTTTTGAGCTGTTGCCCCTCATCAGTGCAGAGTAGAACACTGACTGCCTAGGTGAGAGGCAATAGACATGGCTCAAATGAGTCCAAAAATAAAACTTCAGCACATCCAAAACCATTTTAAAGAAAATTATAGAGGTGCACGCTGGTGTAGCGGCATATAAGGCAAACAACAACATATTGGCAGCACTCTACAAACGCTAAGAGACAGTCAAAAGGAATATACGAACTATTTTAAAATGGATTTCTGCTCCTTTTTTGGATACATGGAAATTTGAGATTCTTAGCGCATATTCTTGATTAAAACTGCGACAGCCCATCCACCACGACAAGATGACCTCAGTTCAGACTGGGACATACCACTAACAGATGTCCCCATCTGAACTGAGGTCACCTTGTCGTGGTGGATGTGCATTCGCAGTTTTAATCAATAACATGCGCTAAAAAACTAAAAATTGTATGTTGTTGTAGCTCAAAAGGGGAGATGTTCCTCACTGGGGAGAGGCACCATGTCAGTGTAGGGAGACTTATTGACTGCCTAAGATATAAAGATATAAAGCTTGATTCCTACACAGTGAAAGATTATGCGCTTTTTTTCAAATACTTTGGGCGACATGTCCAATTAGGGCTGGTCCATTTTTTTTGGTGTATTTTGCACCTAAAAATTGTTGACACCCTATTCTCTAGATAAATGAGCTGTAGTACACCAAAACTAGGCGCATTATACGCTGGGGACTGTGTTGTTACGTGGTAGCTCATACAGGTAACTTGGTGAGGGTGTGACTACTCATGTTTTTTCACCTCTAGATGAAGTATTATGTTATTGTGGGATTTAAAATATGTACTATTATGCCGAGATGAGATGATATGGTTATTTTATCCTACGTTTACAAATGTATTATATGCTGTTATCTTTCATGAATAGTCCTTATATATGTTATAGGCTATGCATTATTGTTTGTGGATGGCATTTTTACCCCTCCTTACCTAGTCCTGATAGCTACTGTATTACCCTGTTCAGCATTTATTAGGTGCTTTTTTAATATTTTTTTTTTATTATAATATTGAATAAAGATATCTATTTTTAAAGCTAGTGATTGTACTTTGTACATTTTTTTGGGGGCATGACACATTTGAATGTGCCTAAAGTAGGTGCATCGAATAAGCTAGCAATGATATGCTATATGCCTAGATTAGGCGCATCAATGATACTATGCAAGGTATACCACGTCGGCTGGTGCGGGTCGTTCGTCTGCAGCGACGTCTTTAGACGTCGCTGCAGACATCAGAGTGTGTGGCTCCGGGCGCCGCAATTGCGCTGGGATCGGGGCTGTACTACACAGCCCCGATCCCAGAGCATCCCCTGCAGGCATCGGGGAGCGTAGGAAACCTCCGCAACCCGGTGCTTTAACCCTCTGTTTGCGGCGGTGCGTTACCGCAGCGCAATCAAAGGGATCCCCTGCTCTGTCAGGTGATCGGAACACCCGGTGACCCAACAGAGCCCGGGGAACGGCTGCACAGTCAGCTCTGGGGACCTAGAGTGGCCCCAGAGCCGTCTGTGTACTAGGCCAGTGACTAGGACGCACTTTGTGCTGTCCTAATCACTGCCTGTGTCAGACTGACACAGATTAGAATGTATTAGCATATATGAATATGCTAATACATTACTAAGTGTAAAAAAAAAAAAAATGTTAAACAGTTCTCCCTTCATGGGAGTAAAAAAAAAAGTTTAAAAAAACATAAAAAGTGTAAAAAAAAAAAAAATAATAAAATAAAAATAAATATTTAATAAAAAATAATTGTGCATAAATTACACGCACAAAAAAACCTACACATATTTGGTATCCACACGACCGTAATAACCTGTAGAATTAATCTAATAAGTTATTAAGTGTGAAATGTGAATGGTGTAAAAAAAAAAAAAAAAATATATATATTTTTTTTTAAATAAAAAAAATACTGCAATTATTTATAAGTGAACTTAAACTATTCCCCCATAAAGTACAACTTGTCTCGAATAAAACGAGGACTCATACAACTGCTTCACTGAAAAAATAAAGTTACAACTGTTGAAATGCAAGGAGGCAAAAACTAAAAAAATGTTCTGTTCATTAACTACTTTTCAGGCGTTCGCCTTAAGGGGTTAATTTAATGCGCCTTAAAACTTGCGTGGCGGCACCTCTTTCTGACATGTTGCCCTTTGTGTTTCAATTACTAACCAGTGTCAAGATCTTTGTTTAGAGAAGGAAACATTCTTAGGCCATGTTCACACGGCTTAAAATGGGACGTATTTCAGTCCGTAATTATGCGGCGGAGTGCGCGAATTACGGCTGAAATCCGTCCCAGTCATTACGGTAATCCACAGTTCTCACAGAGAACTATGGATAACATCTCCTCTCCCTGCTCGGCGAATCCGCCTCGGGGGGAGAAAAGTGACATGTCATTTTCTAGCGGCGTATATGCTGCGCTCGTAATGATAGTCTATGGGCCGGTGAGGCGCCGCCCCCCCCCCTCCCGACCCGGCCCCGTTCACACGGCGTAATTGCGGGGCGTAATTACACCCCGCAAATAAACCGTGTTAACCCAGCCTTACCCCCCCCCCTTCCCCTTCCCGACACAAAAAACCTACACAGGCCAATTACCCATCACAGCTTAACAAAAGCCAACATTTTTTCAGTCTAGGTCATCCTTGGTCAGACAAACTACACGGGCTCCGGGCATATAACTTCTATCCTAGAAGCTTTGTTGCAAACCCTACAGAGAAATCTGTGATGCAGTTTTAGCTCACACTGTATTTATTCCCTGAAATGGATTTGATTGTAGCAACCCCTCAGCTTTGTCAAGAACTAGGTCCTGACAACAACATAGCCTGTGGATATATTCTTGTTTGCATGCATTCTCGGGTAAACAGACATCTGAAAATGATATAGAATTGTCCAAAAAAAAGGATATTATAAAGTTGTAAAACTTTTCATCTCCCAACAAACTAGGTTTCTTGAGCCATTAAGCCCTTGTTCTCAAAGCAGACTTCAGTATGGATGGCACATGGCCTTCAGACCAAAAAACATGCAGAAAAGTATGTTATATTTAAAGGGACACTGCCATCATAAAAAAAAGTATTTTTTGTTAATAGTCAATATTTCAGAATTATTTTTTTTTATATATTTTTTGCAATACTTTGTTTTTTATTTTGGCAGTCCTATGCATAAACAAATTACTTATAAAATGATGTCCTTCACTAGCAGTAACAGAATGTCAGGTTGTTGTAGGAAAAAGGGGCTTTACTGAAGAAACAAAAAACGTACAAGGGCTTGTTCACAGGGCGTTTTCACTCCGTGTCGCAAGCGCTTTTAGATCCGTCTCAGGGACCGACAGGACGGACTCAGAGACGGATCTAACAATCAGCAGTGAGATTATCACTGCGGGATAGGAGGAACACGTAGCGGCGTTCACATGAGAGATCGCCGCTGCGTGTTCCCCTCCTGCCTTTGAAAGAATTGCATGTCAATTCTTTGATTGGGTCCGTAAAGCGGAGCCGACAGGCAGGAGGGAAACACGCAGCGGTGATCTCTCGTGTGACCACCGCTGCGTGTTCCTCATAGCCCGCAGTGATAATCTCTCTGCTAATTGTTTAGATCCATCTCTGGGTCCGTCCTGTTGGTCCCAGAGACTGATCTAAAAAGCGCTTGTAACATGAAGTAAAAACTCTGTGTGAACAAGCCCCAACACCACAAAGAAAAACATAGTACACAAGTGGTGGATCCTTGGGGACATGAGTGGAAAAAACAAGAGTCCAGGAACAAAACAGATAATAACTAACCAAAGCAGAAGTCCAGGTGGCCAGAGAGCAAATAGGAAACTAAACCAAACACCAGGCAGGACACAAGCATAGGGGAGTCAGAAAAACTCTCAGGTTGCTTTCACACAGTGTGTTTTTGATGCGTTTTTTTGAAGCATTTTTTTGTGCAGGAAGGCAATTAATGCTGTACATTGCTGCACAAAAATTGCAGCAAAAATCGCGGTAAAATTTTCCATGTCAGTATATTTAAAAAAAATAATAATAATCCTGCAGTTCTCACTCTGGCCACTGAGCCTAATAAGGCCATGTCTACCCAGTGCGGATCCTACCGGGATTAAATAAACGTTGCCTATGTAGGTGAGCCTTATATATTTTTTTTTATATTGCATGTCTTCACAGCACAGGATAAGGGCATGTTCACACGACGGATTTGGCCGCGGTTATGGCCGCGAGTTCCGACGCGGTTTCCGCGGCCAAATCGCGCCTAGTTTATTAACATGGTTTCCTATGGGAAACCGCGTTCATATTCACACGCCGCGGCCCCGACCCACGCGTGTGGAGAACTCTCCTGTCAATTCTTGACAGGGAGTGCTCTGCGCGGCGACCGCGCGGTGCCGCTGTAGGTGTCGCCGCGGGTGGTGCACGGCTGGGCCGCGGCTCGTGGCGCGGTTTGCCCTCTGCTATTAATTTGCATGGGGGCAAACCCTCGGCGCAAGCCGCGCCCGAAACCATGCCCCACCCGCGCAGAGACCATGCCTAGCGCCCGCGCCGCAAACCTGCGTCGGGAGACGCGAGTTTGCGGCGAGGTTTCGGCCGCGGGAACCGCAGCCAAAACCACCGTGTGAACGGGGCCTTACAGTTGGCTTTTTAAGCGGATTCAGTACTTAGAATCCGCAAAAATCGGACTGTAACCAGTGTCCATAGACCGCAACAGAAAATCTATCCAGTCTACAGAGCACAGGTTTTCTATTGTCGGATTTTAAACCGCCGGACTACGTCGGAATATAGAAATTATTAATCTCCCAGCGGATTCTAGTACATTTCTATGTACAGGACCAGAAGAAATCCAACCGCTGTTTTTGGCACAAACCTGCGTCAAAAACCTCTGTTAAAATACTGTCGGATTTCTGACGGCATTTTAACATAGCATTATATACCTAGCCTAATAGTCTGACATTTCCGGTGTTCTCGAGTCCGCTGCTCACCAGTCTCCTCATTATAATCATAGGCAGAATTACAATGAACTGTGACCACAGGATCAACCATTCGCAATAGGTGATGGTCACAGGTTTGCCTCTCTCCCTGACTGCACACTCACTTCTTTCCAGGACACAGAACATGCCTAGTAAACTCTACCTTAGAAGTAAAAAGGGTTTTCTCACTAGGTTGTTTCACAGAGTCACAAGCAGTTTACACTCAGTCTGTCTCCTCTGGCTGTGGGTGGTTCTATAGCAGTGATTAGCATATTCAGCTTCTAGTTGAGCCATTTCCCTGACAAGTATGGGAGAGCTAAACGAAAGCTACAGGTGCTGTGAAGACTGAATACAATGGATTTATCTGTAAATAGATGCTAATCTTGTTAGAGATAATGAGTTCTTCTCCAGCTCAGTATCGTCATTCCATTCATGGGGTGACATCACTCCCTGCTCTCTCAGCTAATCAGATATAGAGTTATGGACTGGTATGCATGTAACCATAGAAACCTGTATGCACAAAAGAGCACATAAAATGTCTTATCTCATGACTAAAATAAAATCGAAAAAGCAATATATGTCTCAGAGATGAACGTGCTTTGGTCCGACATGTACATATCGTTCCAAGAACAAAAGCAAAAGACCTTGTGAAGATGCTGGCGGAAGCTGGTAAGATGATATCATTATCCACAGTGAAATAAGTACTGTATCAAGATGGGCTGAAATGCTACTCTGCCAGGAAGAAGCCATTACTCCAAAAGAAACATAAAGCCAGATTAATGTTTGCACATGCACACAGGAACAAAGACCTACATTTTTGGAGACATGTCCTGTGGTCTGATGAAACCAACATTGAACTGTTTGGTTATAATGATCATAATTACATTTGGAGGAAAAAGGAAGAAGCTTGGAAGCCTAAGAACACCATCCCAACTGTGAAATATGGGGTGACGGCCTCATGTTGTTTGGTTGTTTTGCTGCAGTAGGGACTGGTGCACTTCACAAACTAGATGGCATCATGAGGAAAGAAGATTATGTGGCAATACTGAAGCAACACCACAAGACATCAGCCAGGAAGTTAAAGCTTGGGCGGAAATGGGTCTTCCAAATGGACAATAACCCGAAGCATACTGCCAAACTGGTTACAAAGTGGCTTAAGGATAACCAAGTCAATGTTTTGGAGTGGCCATCACACAGCCCCGATCTCAATCCTATTGAAAATGTATGGGCAAAGCTGAAAAGGCAGGTGCAAGCAAGGCGACCTACAAACATGGCTCCAGTTCTGTCAGGAGGAATGGGCCAAAATTCCTACTAACTATTGTGAGAAGCTTGTGGAAGGATATGCAAAATGTTTGACCCAAGTCAATGCTACCAAATACTTACGAAATATATGTAAACTTTTGACTTCGCAGAAAGTAATAAAAATGCCTTAACGCTGAGGTCTTTTTTTTTTTTTTTTTTTTTTTTTAAACGTTCGTTTTACCCTCCTCGCCTTCCAGGAACCATAACCTTTTTTTATTTTTCCACCCATATGAGGGCTTTTAATTTGCGGGACAAAATGTACTTTCTAATGGTGTTATTCATATTACCATAGAATATACTTGGAAACGGCAAAAAAAATTCTTTGTGGGGCAAAATGTGAAAAAAAATGTACTTGCGCCATGTTTGTTGGAGTTTTGTTTTTATGGCGTTCGTTCTTCGATAAAAATGATGTGTTATCTGTTTTCTACAAGTTGATTCGCATCGGCCAATAACAAACATATGGAGTTTCCGTTGTTTTAGTATTGTAAAAAAATTCCAAACATTTTCTATTTTTGAAATTTGCGCCACATTCTGCGATCAGTGACTTTTTTGTATTAACACATATGGACTTGAGAGAGACGGCATTTTTTGCGGGCTGCAGTGTGCTTTTCATTGCTAGCAGATTGGAATGCATGCGACTTTTTTGATTGAATGTATTCTAATTTTTATGAGAAGTGACCCAAAAAAGCACAATTTTGGCATTTGGTATTTTTTTGTTCTACGGTGTTCGGCGTACAGAATAAATGATGTTATATTTTAATAGATCGGACTTTTTCGGACGCGCCAATTTTATTTTAAACATTTTTATTTTTTATTTGTGAAATGGCAAAAGGTGGGTGATTTGAACTTATAGGGTTTGTCCCCACGACCGTTTTTTCAGCCGGTTTTACAGACTGTTTTCAGTTTTGAAAAACATCTGTAAACCGTCTGACAACGGTTTACACGGATCTCTATGGAAAACCCGTGCAGTGCACCCCACTGTACTGGTTTTCCGGCGGGCAGTTTTTTTAGACCGCCGCCAGTCCGAAAAAGATTGAACATGTTCATTCTTCCGCCCGGTTTTCAATGTGAAGTGGTAGAGGTTTTCTCCTTTATTGACACCGCCGGCATTCCTAAATACTTAGAACATGTCTATTCTTCCGTCCGCTTTTCGGGCAGAACCTTGAACAAGTGGGTGTGAAGGGGACGGCTTGAATCCGCAAACCAGGGACAAAAGCCGTCCAGCTACGTGCCAAAAAAAGACAAAATACTTTTTTGTCTTTGCCGTGTGAACACACCCTAACATTACCAACAGTCTTGGTCATCAGCGATCTCTCGCCCAACAAGTTTATTTATATGTTCTAAGGTGGCTGAGGAGTCCAGTCCTTTAACCCACAGATCTTTCGGACAGTAGGAGCAAGAGGATCCATTTGGGAGTTGCTTTTAGAAACCTGTGTCCTTCTCGTTCTCCTTTTGTTGTCTTTTGTCTATCTCATTGAAAAGGCAGTCGATATTGAAATTCACAACAGTCTATAGTTTGAGGACAAGATATAGGTGCAACCACAGAAAATTTGGACTTATTGCCATTTCCCTGGAACACATTTGTTTCTGAACTCTAGAAAAAAGTCGGACAGGCCAACGCCTTTACAACCCTTCCCCTCTATGAGTTTCCTTCCTGGATATGTACGTTCCTGCTGTTGTAATATTGCTAAAAGGGGTTGTCTCACTACATTGATTCATGTTACCTCAGTCCTGTTTTCTTGGTTTCATTTTGAATTCTGCGGCGTATTTACTCGCTTCTACTAGACTGCAGTAGAAGCCTGGTCTGTAGCTATAGCGACCAGTGCTGGCAGCCTATCAGGAGAGATTCAACAGTCCTGTAGCTATAGCGACCTGAGGAGCTGATGCAGCCCATACAAGAGGGGATATCTAGGAATAGGTAGGACTCTGCTAATGGACATATATGGCAAAGTGACTTGTTTTTGCAAGATCTTTAACATAAAAAGCAATCCTTGTAGTGAGACAACCCCTTTAATGCAATAACTAAATGCCTTGATATAAATGAAGCAGACAGAAATTACAGCAGCTCTAATTGCATACTAAATGGTAGCATGTTCTACTCACTGTAAAATATTCTTGACAACATCAAGACCTGGGTGCAGTTTTTCAAGCAGCTTTTATATTTAGCATATGGTGATAATGTGTGGGGAAGCAGTGTGGATGTAATATGTCATTATTAGGATACGTGATTGCCCTTTTAAACAACAATTAATCATACAGTAAAGGTTACACTATCAATCAGAATTAAAAACCAACATGCAGGTAATGACTCATACTGTAAAAAAGCTACCTGGTACTTGTACTGCATAGAAAGAAAACCTATTCTACCGTAGTATCACTCTTTCAATATCTTTGACTCTATTGGCAAACTATAGCAATCATCTATGGCTACTGAGAAAGCGCTGCATAGTCACAAATAATTTGTACCGATATTTTGGCAAATTACTTTGACCTAATGCACATTGCTACAATAAATATAGGACCATAGACTGCTATGTTACACATCTGCGGCCAAAGACCACAGATCCATACAGACCCAATCTGCCACCATACACGGTCCGTGCACACCGCGAAAATTTTTCCATTTTAAGGTTTACAATGTAAATGGCGGTTAGTAACATCATACCAGTAAATTAGTCAGTATGGAAGGATAAAAGCAAAAAGCATTTTCTATAACAAAAAAACAGCAGTTTAGGACTACCGTATATACTCGAGTATAAGCCGACCCGAGTATAAGCCGAGGCACCTACTTTTGACACAAAAACCGGGAAAGCTTATTGACTCGGGTGAAAAATGCACCGGCTACTGGTGAATTTTAAAAATAAAAATAGATACCAATAAAATTACATAGGTAGTTTAATGTCCCCCATAGGCCGATATAGGCAGTTTAATGTCCCCCATAGGCAGATATAGGCTGGTATAGGCAGTTTAATGTCCCCCATAGGCAGGTTATAGGCTGGTATAGGCAGTTTAATGTCCCCCATATGCAGATATAGGCAGCTATATGTCCCCCATAGGCAGGTTATAGGCATGTATAGGCAGTTTAATGTCCCCCATAGGCTGGTATAGGCAGCTATATGTCCCCCTAGGCAGGTTATAGGCAGGTAATTGCCCCCCATAGGCAGGGTATAGGCAGGTATAGGTCCCCCTAGGCAGGCTATAAGCAGGTATAGGTCCCTAGGCAGTTATAGGCAGGGTATAGGCAGGCTATAGGTCTTCATAGGCAGGGTATAGGCAGGTATAGGTCCCCCTAGGCAGGCTATATGTCTCCATAGGCAGGGTATAGGCAGGTATAGGTCCCCCTAGGCAGGCTATAGGTCTTCATAGGCAGGGTATAGGCAGGTATAGGTCCCCCAAGGCAGGCTAGAGGTCTTCATAGGCAGGGTATAGGCAGGTACAGGTCCCCCCAGGCATGCTATAGGCAGGTATAGGTCCACCAAGGCCGGGTATAGGCAGGTATAGTTCCCCTAGGCAGGGTAGAGGCAGGTATTGGTCCCCCTAGGCAGGCATAGGTCCCCCTAGGCAGGCTATAGGCAGGTATAGGTCCCCTAGGCAGGCTATAGGCAGGTATATGCAGGGTTTTAAAACAAAAGACAACCACTTACCTCGATCCCCGCTGCTCAGTCTCCCAGCGCGCTCCTCCGTCTTCTCGGCACAGGCGGGTGATGTCATCAGGCCGCACACACAGCGTGATGACACACGCTGCCTGTGCCGGAAACTCTGGACGGCCGCGAGTCTGCAGCTGTCCGGAGTCCACTGCGGAGTAGCGAGCGCTCGCTCTCTGCTCCGCAGTGGTACCTTCCCCTCTATGCGCTCCGGAGGAGTCGCACACAGGGGAAGAGATAGCCGACAGCGCCCGGGCTCCCTGATGAGTCGCATATAACTGAAGCGTTCCTGTCGGCGCCCGGGCCATCGCAGCGCCGTAGTGCCGACAGTGACTCAAGTATAAGCCGAGGGGGGATTTTTCAGCACATTTTTTGTGCTGAAAAACTCGGCTTATACTCAAGTACATACGGTATTAGGGCATGTTCACATGGCTTATTTTGGGACAGATTTCAGTCCGTATTGCGTGCCGTAATGCGCGCAAATACGGTTGAAGTCTGTCCCTGTCATTACGGTAATCCACAGTTCTCATTATCCCGGCGGGATACGCGCCGTGGTAATGAAAGAGCTGCCGCCCTTCCGACCCCCACACCGCACACACGCCGTAATTGCAGGTGAAATCCGTCTCGCAATTACGGCGACAATCAGCCATGTGAACATAGCCTTAGGGCTCGGCTACACGGCAAGCATTTACAGTTGGATTTTTAGGAGGATTCAGGTTTTAAAAAGCGTAAAATTTTGACTGTAAACCATCCTCAGACCTTAGGTGAAAACCCGAGCGGTAGTCCACATGACTCGGATTTTCCTGATGTCAGATTTTAAAAAATTGCGTTTTTACAAAATATTTGGAACATTTTCATTCTATCCGCCAAATTTTAGTCAAAATACTTTAACAACTCCACATTTAAAGTTCTATCTTGGAATGTGGCAGGCCTCAACTCGCCCATTAAAAGAAAAAAAGTCCTACTTCACTTAAAACGTCTAGAGGTGGACGTAATCTGCCTACAGGAAACACACTGGAAGCTCAATGATTACGTCCCCTTTTGGGCGCGCTGGCTGGACCCCCCAGTGGTGGCTAATTACTCCTCCAAAAAAAGGGGGGTGGCGGTCTACTTTCGGAGTGGTCTAGTACAGGAGATTCAGGATCAGTTTATAGACGAAGAAGGCAGATTTATATACCTGAAAATCGCAATAGCCGACAAAATATACACTATACTGAACGTATATACCCCCAACTCTCCAAATGACGCATTCTACGCGAATTTGCTAGCTTTTTTACTTCAACGAAACTCCCCAAATCAAATTATTGCTGGGGATTTTAACTTAGCTCCAATCCCATCCTTAGATAGATCAAACACGCAACAACAAGAACACACCGCTTACCCTTCATTCACAAATTTGGTAGACGCCTTAGAAGTATATGACCATTGGAGATCTGTCAACCCGTCAGACAGATCATACACATTTTTCTCCCAAGTACACCATACTTTTTCCCGAATAGACTTTTTCCTAACCTCCACTGCCCTTTACTCTGACATAGCGATGGCAGACATCCTACCCATCGTGATCTCCGATCATGCCCCAATAACACTAAAAATACAATATGGCAGGAAGAAGGGGGGACCGTATACATGGATTTTCCCTAAACACCTGTACAATTCTGAAGATTTTAAAAATTACTTAACGGTCCAATGGAAACAATTCTTGTCCAATAACCGTGTCCATCAGGAAGACCCCGCACTGTTGTGGATGACTTCCAAAGCGGTAATTTGCGGCTTAATCATAAATTACACAAGCCGACAACGGAAAATACAATCCTCACGTTTTCAACAACTTCGCGCCTCACTTAGGAAAACACAAAGAGAATACTCCTTGACACCATCAGAAACAAATAGATGGGAATTTTTGGAAGCTCAACAGCTTCTTGACACTTTCTTCCAGGGTCACACCAAACGGCAAGTCAGAGAGGTACAACATAGATTCTACAGGTGGGGTAATCGACAGGGCAGTCTACTCGCCAATATGACAAGGCCATGGAAAACCAAGCCACCTATCTCGGCGATAAGATACACGCACACAGGGGAGATTCTAAAAGACCCAGATGCCATAATGGAGACATTTGTAGCATATTACGAGGATCTCTATAGAGCAACACCTTACAACACAGAAGAGGCAGATAAATTCCTAGAGGGAGTGACTGTCCCGGGTATTTCGGGCGAACACCGAGACGCCCTGAACAGTGTGATCACTGAAGAAGAAGTGCAGAAAGCAATCTTTTCTTTGCCAACGGGGAAAACAGCAGGCCCAGACGGATTTGCGGCAGAGTACTATAAATTAGTACCAGACATAGTACCCTGTTTGACAAGACTCCTTAACGAAATTTACATAAATTCAACACTGGTGGACTCTTTCTTTGACTCCAAAACAATCCTCTTGTTAAAACCAGGTAAAGACCCTTTAAATGTATCCTCATATAGGCCAATCTCCCTTTTAAATCAAGACTATAAGTTATTGACAAAAATTATAGCCACTAGAATCCAACAATTTCTCCCCCAGATAATCCATCCCTACCAGGCTGGCTTTGTGTCAAATAGACACTCTATTCAGAATATTAGGGTGGCAACAACGGCCATAATGGCAGCACAACAGCCAGACCATCCAGTAGCCATGCTACTCAGCCTTGATGCCGAAAAGGCTTTTGATAAAGTTGCATGGCCATTCCTGAATGTTACCCTGGTACGGATGGGATTTGGTAGTCAATTTCTTAATTTCCTGAATACTTTACACCTGAACGCGACAACCTCCCTAATACTAAATGGGCAACCGTCCCCACTTATAGACTTATTTAGAGGAACCAAGCAGGGATGTCCTTTGTCACCTATATTATTTAATTTATCATAAGACCCCCTACTGTACCACATTTGCCAATCTCCAAAATTCCCGGGAATCCGCCACGGAAACACAGAAATGAAATTAACTGCGTATGCGGATGACATTCTTTTAATGATTTCCAACCCAAAGACTAATCTGGCCGGTTCTCTAGAAGAGATCCAGAGAGTGGGGTATATCTCGGGATATACGATTAATATTGAAAAAAGCGAGGGTCTCTTATTGCGAGGCCCCCCCAAACCACTGTGGTCTTCGTCCTTCCAAGTGCGATGGCAATCGGTGTCCCTGAAATATCTGGAAATCCTCCTCCCCCGCCAATTATCTAAATTATACACACATAACATGGAAACTTATACATCAGCTCTCAGCCGCACTCTGAACTCATGGAAACAGGTTCCCCTATCTTTTATGGGGAGAGCCAACCTCTTAAAAATGGTAGAAATACCGCGTCTACTGTACCTTTTTCAGATGTTACCAATTTATCTTAAATCTAAGGAATAAAAATTAATAAACAAAAGCTTCCGTGAGTTCATCTGGGGTGGTAAAAGAGCACGAATACCTTTTCACATACTGCAGCAGCACAAATTGAATGGAGGTATAGGCTTCCCCAACATTAAACTTTACAACTTAGCAGCACTGGGAAGATACATCCCTGATTGGTTCCAATATACCAATGTCTTCACACTCCCTACGTTAGACGAATCACAGTTACCCAATATCACACTAGGGAATTTCTTGCACATACCATACGCGTCACTCCCGCTGGAGATTCGGGACAACATACTCATAATGCCGATATGGCGTGCTTGGCAAAAAATCAGAATTCAAAGGGGATTTTCTCCCTCCCCCTCTCCACACATCACACTCACAAAAAACCCAGACTTCCAATTGGGACACCCGCATGGGATATTCATAAAATGGCACGAAGCAGGGTTAAAACATATTAAACAATTTGTTGACAAAACCACGAAAACCCCGCACACATTCTCGACTCTAGCTGAGACCTTTCCAAGCATCCATATTCCCTTCTTCAACTACCTGCAAGTCCATAGCTATGTGTCCGAGGTGATTGATCATATCCCCAACAGGGAATGGGATTCACAATTTGACAAATTACTGATACACCCACCAACACGCCGTGCCCTCCTCTCAAACATCTACCGATTTCTTATGGAAGATGTAGACTACACCAAATCCAATACCCAACTAGCCAAATGGGAACGTTATGACCCCAGTTTAACGCCTGAAGTCATTCTCAACGCCACCAAAACTGCAAACAAACTTCTCCCGGTAGCGAGATACGCTGAAATGACACTTAAAGTCATGCACAATGCCTATCTAACACCAGTGAAGGGATATCAGATAGGTATCTATAATTCAAACAGCTGCTTCAAATGCAAAGCACCGGCAGCGGATATCTTTCACTGCCTATGGGACTGCAGGGTAATAAGAACATTCTGGTCTCAGGTTGCCGACTTCATCAAACAAAGAGTGCAACCTGACTTCATCATCTCAGCCTCATGGGCTATTTTCGGCTCATTGGGCAATGAGGAAACATATCTCAGGGGTATTACCTCGGATATGAGGCTCCTCTACATTATCGCGGCTATTGCAAGAAAATCTATCTTGCAGTTATGGGTCCAGCCGGCGTGCCCCACAATGGAATTATTCTTAGAGAAATGTATGTTTGTTCGGAAAATGGATTGGGTGGACACAATGCAGCTTAAGGAAAGAAAAGTAAAGCGATTCTTTGACGTTTGGGGTAAAATAATAGATAAACTACCACCCACTATCAAAAAGATCTTTAGAGACTGTTTTGGATCCACAGAATGGTATCTGGAAAAAACAGTTAGCTAATCAGGAACCTCTACGCATATTAGAACCCACCCTCCAATCAGACAACCCAATCCCTGGTGTATCAACGCTGGGAACAATGGTGGATACTTGGTTCGGAAAAGTTGATATAGACATAACCTAGATAAACAAGCTAAGCGCCTGGACACAAGACACCCTCTTAGGTCAGACCACAACTCAAACCTTCGGGCCAATTGGACCGAGATGGAGGGGGAAATATTGCACAAGAGATGGGGTGATGGAGAGAGAGGGATGTGGTGGATAGCAGGAGCTCCAGTTTTGAATCAGTTTTGAATTTGTTATAAAATAGTTCTAAAATGAATGGACAAATAGTCATGAAAGTTACTTTAATAACATTAATAACACATATCTGTAAGAAGGAATAACGTAAAATGCTAGAAAGATGTTTATTGTCTGTAAACAAATCTTTGTGACATGAACCATAATGCACTGTTTTTGTCTATGTTGATCTATTTGTCGAAAATCAATAAAAACAAGTTGAAAAAAAAAAATACATGAGAAGCAACTCACGAGGAGGGGGGGGGTCAGCGGAAGGGGACAGCTAGGCAAGTATTTTTTCTTTCTATTTTGGACCAATTACCTATATTTTTTTTTTTTTTTTTACACAACCCATTTAAATAAGCATTCCAGTTTTTATTTTTTTTACCCAATGAACAGTAGCTCGCCAGTAATATTCTGGCATTGTAATTTGTTTTATCTCCGCTTAGCGGTTATTCCTATTGCTCTTGTAGACTTTGAATGGAGTATCAGTGTGCATGTTTGACTGCTGCTCCTTTCAAAGCCTCTCTCTCTAGGTGAGCAATCGGTGGTGGTCCTAACAGCAGGACCCCCAGAGAGCAGACATTTATCACCTATGCTATAGACAGGCAATAAGTGTCTTTCTTGGCATAACCCCTTTAAGTTGCATGTAATAGGTATACACTGGAGACTCTGCACATAGCAGAGACAAGCAATTGTACTACTTTGCAGCGATCATTGAACATTAGGCAGGAATGCAATTTTCCATGGCACTGCAGGAACACGTGGGTAGCGTGAAAAGGAGTCCGAGAGCTGCCAGAAGGGATTTGATGGGCGATTATGTAATCCTATAGTTCACATGAAGTCAGCCACTCAGGGCACACAGAGAGTGGGGGACGATCAGTGGGCCCCCAGCAATCGGACATTTATCACCTATTCTTTTGAACAGGTAATAAATCTCCATTGTGGCGCAACCTTTTTAAGTCTGTTTTCCCGGCCTCCTTTTTGTAACAGCTGGCACACAGAAACCTAGAACAATGAAGTAGGCTGAAGTGAGATACCATAGAATACACAGGAGATTCTGCAGTGTGAGTTAGGCTGGGTTCACACGGCTTATTACGGCGTGTGAACGGGGGGCGGGAGCGGGGGGCCGGCACCTCGCCGGCCCATAGACTATTATTACTAGCAGCGCATATACGCCGCTAGTAAATGACCTGTCACTTATCTCCCCCCGCGGCGGATTTGCCGAGCAGGGAGAGGAGATGTAATCCATAGTTCTCTATGAGAACTGTGGATTACCGTAATGACTGGGACGTATTCCAGCCGTAATTCGCGCAGTACGGCACGTAATTACATTCTAAAATACGTCCCATTTTAAGCCGTGTGAACATAGCCTTACTGCCCTTGGACACGACATAGCACACAGTAAGTGCAATGTGCATCCAAACTGTCTTCGGAGAGCTAGTGGCATCATGGGAAATTTAGGCATTAAGGGAGCCATATCGGAGAGCAAATACCAAACAAAATGGCAGACAACCCATAAACAACACATGAATTAAAAGTGATATACACAAAGCACACACAAGATCCTCTACATTATCTATTTAATAGCCAGTTGAGTGCTTCTTTAGGGTTTGCAATTCTACCAAACTGCTGCACTGGATCCATGTACAATTTAAGTGGGATCAGTCCATGATCTAATGCAGTAGTCCACAACCTGTGGCTCATCAGGTCTTGTTAAACTGCTGGTGCAGTTCTGCAGCAGCAGGACATTGACAGGTTGCAGGCACAAAGTGAAGGAACACCAATGCAGGATTTTTACCATGTCTGATCCTATGTTCTCTGGGATATGTCTAGCAGTGGCTCATTCTTAATTAATATTAAAACCGAGGTTGGCCAAGCTGAGAATACACATTTAGAAAAGAGTCAGGAGAGACCAAAAGACAGCTGTCTCGAGTGTAAGGCTTTGGAGTAGAGTTGGAGCCAATGTCAAACAGCTCTGCTTCCAATGATCAAGCAGTAAGGGCCCACTTACACGGCAATGGACAAATACCAATCTGTTTATCCGACGGGTACTTGTCCGGTTTGTGTGCCGTGCACACGGCCGCGGGGGTGGAAAGCTTTTCTCTGCGATGAGCGGAGAAAAGCTCTCCCCCTTCACTTGCACATATTCCGTCCGAAAACCGGACAAAAGAATGCATGTTGTATGTGTTACGGGCAGCCCGCGGGCGGAAAAACCGCCGGACGGAAAACCCGTGCAGTGGGGACTGCTGCAAGGGTTTTCCATAGAAGCCCGTTGTGCTCGTTTGCGGACAGTTTTTCAGACGGTCTGCAAAACTGCAAACCGCCTGAAAAACCGGCCGCAAACCCGTGCCGTGGGGACATGCCCTAAGTAAGCAACCTTCCTCTGACAACAGACCCCTGGTACAAGACAGCGGACCAGATGTTAACGAGTGTGCAATTAGTTAATATCTGAAGCAAGCTGATGGACAAAAGTCAAAATCTTGTAGTATGCAACGGTCAAAAAATCAAGGCAGCAATAAGCCGAGCAATGTTTTTCCTCAGTTCAAAGCTTTGCCGATAGTGTCATGAACTGAAAAATCTACAATCTCCAAAACTGGGGAACGTTTACACAAGAGACTGGTTTACTCTTGGACTTTCGGATACAGTGATTCGGTATTCTTGACGGCAAGAAAAGCTAAGTACAAGGCCGTTCTTGCCATAAAAAAAAAAATCTAAAGCCTGTAGGACCTAATTGTAGTCAATGGAGTCCATCAGCGTCCGATTGGAAAACGAATGGTTACAGCTTCACGGCCTCTGATATTTTACAGAAGCCGCAGCACTATTGTCAGCAGAGCCAACAACGATAAAAATGTGAAGAAATATTTGGCTGTGAGGGAAACGATAGTTACATGAAAAGTCTCCACAATAAACAGTGAGAAAGGGAACCTGCAAATTTCAGATTCTTCTTCCAAGAATTCTAATTAGATAAAATGTTAATTTATACTAGTGATATCAGTGGGTCCCATCTGCCTGCAGCAATAATGACTACTAGTGTTGCAAAAAGTATCTGTTCAGTTTGACCTAACTTACAAAAAAATTCAGGTTCGGGACTTTCTGAACCAGATTTTTTACTGCAGGTTTTTTTTTTTGTTATTCATTTTAGGTGTTAGGCCCCGGTTTTGGCCGCGGATCTCGCCGCCGTAACCTCGTTGAACCTCGCCGAAAACTCCCTTTGGGGGTTTGCGGGGCGGGGGTGGGGCGTGTTCTCCGGGGGGTTGGGGTGTGGTTTGGGGCGCGGCTTGCGCCGACGGTTTGCCCCCATGCAAATTAATAGCAGGGGGCAAACCGCGCCGCGAGCCACGGCCCAGCCGCGCACCACCCGCGACGACGCCCGCGGCAACACCGCGCGGTCGCCACGCAAGCATTTCCCTGTCAAGAATTGACGGGAGTTCTCCACACGCGCGGGTTTGGCCGCCGGCCCGAAGCCGCGGCCAAACCCGCAGCGTGTGAATTTTAAAACGCGGTTTCCAATAGGAAACCAATGTTAATTACATTTGGGGCGGATTTGGCCGCGTTTTTGGCCGCGGAAAAAACCGCGTCGGATCCTTGCAGGGCCATAACTGCGGCCAAATCCGTCGTGTGAACAGGGCCGTAATTATTCTGTAGCAACGTCTGTCCAGCAGCACTTCAGATCCAATGCTACTTCTGGTTAATGTAACATTAGGGGTATATTTAACATTTTTCCAGTATGTCAGATTTTTTATCTGCCCAAGAATGCTGGGGAGCAGAGTGTGCGTGTGTTTTGTGTTGGGAAAACCCAAAAAGTGCTGGGCAGCCCCCCCTAATCTAATAGTATGGGTTGTTACTAATTAGGTTGTAAAACCCAACCCATGGTTGTAAACACGTATCTAGATTTATGGCACTCTTCTGTATCGCCTTACTTATATGCAATTGTAGTACCAGCAACCACCCCCCTCATGCATGGAGGGCATGCAAGTGGTTGTTTTATTGATAATTTTGCATTTGTGCAATCTCCCCATGCATTATACTGTGGCTTTTGTGCATGCTGGTGTGAACAGGTATTAAAGGGGATGTATCGCTTCTTCAGTTCGGCTGTTCTCTTGAAGCTTGATGCACTCACTTCCAGAAATCCAGGGGCGTTTCTTCCCCTCCCAGCTGGGCATTTCTTAACATCATCCCTTCTTCACTGTGCATGCTGGCTCCAGTGTGTGTCCCCCCCCCCCCTCCACATGTCGCAGTGTCGTTCCTCTCCCTATGCAGTCTTATTTTGGGTAAGAGCTGTTTTACAAAACCAACAGGCCTGCATTCGGGGTCTAAAAACATTTCTTCTATGAACTCAGAGCACTGATCTCTCACAGCTGGACGGTTGCTACAATAGAATCCATCCAGAGCAGAGATCCGGCTCCCTTCATGTTTACATAAGGCACCGTCGCACAATTCTGCTGTTTTTAGTAGTAGCTGCCATAGTATCAATGAGGAGCAGTTAGCTGTATTAGAGTGAAATTTTGTTTGGGCCCCTTTACACCGAAGGAGCATTAACCCCTTAAACGACCTTAGACGTTTATCCATATTCCAGGTGGTTTGGGGGTTCACCGCACCTGGACGTATGGATAAGTCACTGAGGATCGCCGGCAAAATCTAAAGCAGAGTTCGAAAAGCGATCGGCGCGGGGTGTCGCTGTATATTTACAGCTGACATCCCACCCCATCGGCCCCAACCCCGGATGCTCGATGGGGGGGGGGGGGGGGGGGGCGGGGTTAACCCTTTTAATTATCGCGACGATCGTGGGGTCGCAATTAACTAGGGAGACGCAGGGGGAAAGAGTGCTCCTCCTGCGTCTCTTTTCGGCGGCGAGCAGCGCACGGAGGGGGCGATCCGCGCAGCTCCTGCCTCTCTACGGGACACCACGGAGGGCAAGAAGAATGCCTTCCGGGTTGTCTGTGACGTCACGATGCCCAGCCGTGCCCTGTGGGCATGGCCCGGCATCGTGACTGACAGTTGTCATAGGAACCAGTACATAGCAACAAGTTTATGCACTGATTTCCTATTGAATGAGAGATCTAAGATCTTTCATTTAAATCCCCTATGGGGGAAAAGTAAAATAAAAAATGTGGAAAAAGTGAAAAAAAGTAAAAAAAAAAGTGAAAAAACAGTAAAAACACAAACCGACGAAAAATAAAAAATAAAAATACGTACAACCGCCCTTTCCCCTTTACAAACGCCAATCGCCCCAAAAAAGATCAAAAATAAATAAAGTACCCATTATTGTGGGTATCGGCGTTTCGTAACGACCTGTCCTATAAAATCTGTCATGTTAATTAACCTGTACGGGGAACGCGATGTTAAAAAAAAGAAAAAAAAAAACAATCACAGAATTAAGATTATTGTTCATCCCCAACAGCACATAAAATAGGAATAAAAAAGCGAAACAAAAACTCCTAGAAACGCCCAAAAGTTTACCAATTAAAACGTCAGTTCATCCCGCAAAAAAAAAAATCCTTATACAGCTCTGTATACGGAAAAAATAAAAAATGTATATACTCTCAGAAGAAGCGATGGCATAAATATTGTTTTACACACTAAAACACTTTTCTTTTTTTTTTTAAAGTGCTTTCAACATAAAAAAAACTATATAAAATAGGGTATCGCCATAATCGTATTGCGGACCCAAAGAGTAAAGCTTTAAATTATCAGGATACTGAACGAAGAGCCCTGTTAAAAAAAAAAAAAAAAAAAAAAACATACTAGGATTTTCAGTATTTTCTTCACCCAGGGCTTCCAAAAAAATGGATTTAAAAGCGATTCAAAAAGCCTTGTCCCCCAAAAATTATACTAAATAAAAACGGTTTAACTCATTCTCGCAAAAAACAAGTCCCTACACGCCCCCAAGCACAGAAAAATTTAAAAGTTATGGCTCTCAGACGATGGCGATGCAAAAAAAAACGTATTTTTCCTGGTTGAAATAAAAGTGTTTTTATTGTTATTTAAAAACAGTTAAAACAATAAAAAAATATACAATTGGGTATCGGTGTAATCGTAAAGACCTGCTGAGTAAAGCTACCATTTTCATATATACCCTACAGTGACCCGCTATAAAAATAAAAATAAAAAACATTTCCAAGATTGCTGTATTTTGTTCAAAACCCTCTCAGAAAACCTTAATAAAAAGTGAACATAGCATCATATGCACCCCATAATGGTACCAATAAAAACTTCAAAATCATCCCGCAAAAAACAAGCCCCTTACACAGCTCTGCACACAGCAAGATAAAAAAAAGTTATGGCTGTCAGAATAGGACAAACATAAAAACGCAAATTTTTTATAGACGTATTTCTACTGTGTAAAAGTAATTTAAAAACAGAAAAAAATATATAAAAATTATTCATTGTAATTGTACCGACCCATAGTAAAGTTATCCATCATTTTACACTGCACGGCGAATGCTGTAAAATTTAAACTCAAAAAACAATGAACCGAAAACTGCGTTTTTCCTCCCATTTTCATAGCCCAATGCTAAAAAAAAACTATGGAACAACTGATCATCAAAAAAGCACAGTACACCCCTAGATTAGATCCCTGATGTGAGTTGAATCCAAAGTGGGGCGACTTCTGGAAGTTTTCGCCTGTTCTGCTACTTTGGGGGCTTTGCAAATGCGACATGGCCCCACCAAGATCTGCTTCCAAAAGCCAAATAGCGCTCCCCCTTATACGCCTGCCATGCGCCCAAAAAAGGGAGTTTACACCACATGTGTAGGGTATTGACCGAACTTGGAAGAAAATTGCTTAACGAAGTTTTAGGGTTCTTTTTTCCAGGACTCCTTGTATATATGAAAAAAATTTTAGGCTAAAAATTTCCAGATTATTGAAAAAAAAATTTTTTTTAATTTTCACAGCCCTTTTGCTAAAAAAAATTTGTGAATCACTGTGGGGGTCTATATACTCAATGCACCCCTGGATATATTCATTAAGGGGTGTAGTTTCCAATATGCCGGTCTATTTTAGGGGTTGTTTATTAAGTTTTAGCAAACCTTAGGGTGTCCCCAAACCTGAAATTTGGGGCCTCAATAAAATCGTATTGAAAATGAGACCCCCGGTATAGTAGGTGCTCCTCCCATTTGGGGCTTATGGGTGAGCCAAATAATGCATAGGGCCAATATTTGGGATTTTCTCTAAAAAAAGGCAGGGCCTGGGGGAATTGATATTAAGTTGCATTTACCTAGTCACATTTACCGTATTCCAGTGAATAATGGATAAATATTTGAAAAATCTGCCAAAAAAAAGTGAAATTTTGAAATTTCACCTCCACTTTGCTTTAATTTCTGTGAAATATCTGAAAGGGTTATCAAATTCCCAAATGTGTTGTAAAATACGTTTTAAGGGGTCTTTGTTTCTCAGATGGCGGTCACTTATGGGGGTATCTAACATGCAGGCCCCTCAAAGCCACGTCCAGAACTGGAAAATGGTCCCTAAAAAAAATGTATATTGCAAATTTTCTTTTAAAATGTGAGAAATTACCCAACTAAAATTTCTAAGCCCTCTAATGTCGTTAAAAAAAAAAAAAAAAAACACATTTTTAAAAAAAGATTTCCAACCTATAGTGGACATATGGTAGATGTGTTATAAACTATTTTGTGGTGTGAATAATTATCTGTTTGCACGCGAAAATTTTGCAACTTTTAAAATCGCAAATTTTTCAAAATTTTCTTGAAATTTTGATATTTTTCACAAACAAACAAGGATTGTATGGATAAATATTTCTTACTAACTTAAAGCACAATGTGTCACGAGAAAACAATCTCTGAATCACATGAATAGGTAAAAGTGTCAAAAAGTTATTCTCACATAAATTGACACGTCAGATTTCAAAAATAGGGCTGTGTCAAGAAGGTCAAAACAGGCTGGGTCCTTAAGGGGTTAAGGCACCGTGGTACAATTTTGCTGTTTTCTGATTATAGAGACAGCTGCAGTGTAAATACAGCTAGCTGTATAGAGTGAAATTGTTGTCGGCCACTAATTCTGAGTGAGGCAGGAATGCAAGCTCTGTGAATACCGTCCAGGGGAGAAGGGGGGAGGGGGCGAAGAGAATGTAAATTATTAGAGCCCTCAGCTAATGAAATGCAAGGAGGTGGAATCCAACCAGCACTGGAGAAGTTTGTTAACAGAAAACGAAGATAAAGGACACTGTGAAAACAAGACAGCTTAGCTAACGACATCCAATTGCAAAGTTGCTTGTTTTTACCGTCCCCTAATTCTGAAGACAATTTAATGAAATGATACAACCCCTTTAAGCTGATGTGCATTTTTTCATCATCTAGTTGTTCCCCTAGCAGTGGGGTGTGTGAGCTTCTGCTCAGCAATTAGCTGCACCCGTTAATTTTCCCCAGGTAGCATATAGGCCAGAGTTGCCTGCTACCAGGTTCAGTCTAGTCCAGCCCAGCCATTGAGCTGTGAATATAGCCCAAAAATTGTAGAGTTTTGTGATTAAGAAATGTCCCATTTTTGTATGAGATTTTTCTGTAACATTAGGGATAGCAGCACTAATGTGACATCAACCAGAATAGAGATTGAACCAAAAGTTACATCATATCTGAAGCTTCACCAAACCAATGGTAAAAAAAACCTCTAACTTAGGGATATTTGTCTGTGATTTTTGCCAAGATCTGTCTCGGCCCAACGCAAACTGAATAGCTGAGATCCCGGTTAAATTAGATTTTTGTCCCAAATCCGAACTGCAATGCTAATTACCAGACCTAAACAAGATGGGATTTACCAAAAAGATCACTGCCCCAGAAACAGTACAACTCTTAGAGCATACATTGTAAGTCCATTACCTGAGTGAGTATAGGAACTTGCAGCATTAACAGGGAATAAGACATCAGAGTTGTCATCTAAGACTTTTAACGAAGTCCAGCAGCAAACTTGGGAATTTTCTGCGCTTCCTACAGGTGTCCTGCAATCAACAGAAAACTATCATGAGAATTCTTCAAAATCTACTAAGAATTCACTAGTCATATAAAACGGAGTCAAAACTATACAATATGAACGGTGAAGTGCAAGATAACGTGCTACAATTCACAGGAGAAAACCTACACAATGATTCATGAGCTACTGACGCTCCTACAACCTCATAAATCATCTATGAAAATGGGTTAAGTCCATAGGAATATATGGATACTCCCCAAGATATGTGTTCAAGGAAAACACAGACAGGGGTTACTCAGTCTTACAGAACCCATGGCCTATCCTCAGGATAGCCCATAAATATTAGATCAGTGGGGGAGGTTTATGCCTCAAAACATTGTAGGTGTGCTGCTATGCTATGGATTAAGTCTCTGCATGGATGAAAGGAAACAGAACAATTGTCTAAAGCTGCAGGATTTTATAAATTATATATATATATATATATATATTTTATATATATATATATATATTAATATATTATATATATTATTATATTAATATATATAGTTATATATTATATTATATATATTAAATATATATATTAAATATATATATATATATATATATATTAATATATATATATATATATATATTAATATATATATATATATTAATATATATATTAATATATATATATATATATTATATATATTATATATTATATTAATTATATATATATATATATTAATATATATATATATATATATATATATAATATATATATATATATATATATATATATATATATATATATATATATATATATCTATATCTAATATATATATATATATATTTCTTTTTCTGAGATTTTGCAGCTCCGGGATCTTGGCATATGTCTTTTTCAGGCATAGAGACGGAAACTTTGGGTACAAATACAGATCCTCCTGTATTTTTATTTTCAGTAACACAGGTAGAAAAAGGTGCAAGACATGCACAACATAAGCAAAAACCTGCTCGTCTGAGCTATAACTAAACAAAGTTGTATTTACCAGCACCTTGCAAGCACATACACAGTGGTGTGACAGACACTGGCTCTCCCCAGCGTATCTCCTCCCAGGACCAAATGGTAGTCCAGGGTTGTAGCCACACCTAGTCAGCTGACTAGCCGGGTAAATCCTGGCGTGGAACATGGGGAGTAAGCACCCACCTAACTCTTTGCTTACTCACAATGAAAAGCCGTCCCGGAATGGCTGGAAGCCATACTAACACTAAGGGCATGTTCACACGGCGTAATTGTGGCACATACAGTACACGCTGCAATACGCCGTGTGTTTTGGGAGTCGCAATGATTCCCAAAGTACGGGGGGGGAGGTGTGGGTGGAAGGCGGCAGCCCGGCGGCCCCCTTCGGCCCCATTGACATGCATTGTTTGCGGGGTGTAATCGCCACGAACAATTGACATGTCACTTACCTCTCCGCACGTACAATACGATCGTATTGTAGGCAGCGGGGTGAGGGGGGGGGGGGGGGGGCGATGCATAATCCATAGTACTCTATGAAAGCTATGGATTACCGTAATTGAGGCGTGCATTTCATCACATATAACGCGGTGAAGTACACTGCAAAATGCACAACAAAATAAGCCGTGTGAACATACCCTAAGGGTATTTTCAAACTGCGTTTTAGGATACGTTTTTGGATCCGTGTTGGATTCAAAAATCACATCCCAAAGCGCTGCGTCGATCAGATCCTAAACTGATCCAGCACGTATCCAACATGCAGCTGCGTGTTTGGATGCGCGTTGGATGCACCAGGATCGCACCCTATAGTTTATTATAAGGCTCCTTCTGCGTCTTTCAGACCAAGAATTGGTATGTCAATTCTTGGAACGGATCTGAAAGACGCAATGAGACACACATCGGCGATCACTCATGTGAACGCCGATATGTTTCATATTAAAAGCAATACAAAATCACTTTGCTATTTGTTAGATACGTGTTTGGGGTTCGACAGACGGATCCAAACACGTAGCTAAAAGTGTATGTTACTCGGAGTAAAACACGGCATGTGAACATACCCCAACATTAAACGTGTGTGGCAACCGCCTGATGCTGTTGACTCCTATCTAATTTGGCATTTCATTTCACCAAGGATCCTTACCTTGGAGACATGCGTCTGAGCTTCTCCAAGAACATGCCAAGAACCTGGCTGGGATATATACACCGTTATATACTTTTCCACTTGCTGCCTTACAATATATACATACATACATATATATCATTTTTTATACACATACACAGTGCTCAGCATGAAGGAGTACACCCCCTTTGTAAAGTAAGAAAGTAAGGTTAATATTATACATTAGATTACAGAATCCTCAGTTTTACTCAAATTACTTGATGCAAAAATGAATAAAACTACATCTAGTATTTTGTATGACCTACAAAAATTGAATGTAATCCAGCACTGCTCCATGAAAAATAGATATTCATTCCATAAAACTATGAAGTCAGGATATCACAGGGTTAGGGCAACTGACCCAGATGACGCGTTTCAATCACTTGAATCTTTGTCAAAGCATAAAAACAAACACATCCATCACAGTATATAAATGCAATTCATTAAAGGGGTTTTCCCACAAAGTAAAATTGACGTGGGAAGTTTTTAAATTAAATAATAAAATTTTCCCCATTCATCATTGTTAAAAATTCTGCACCGCTTTTGTCTTAGCTGCTCCTTTAGTGATCCATTGCTTACAGCTCCTCTCCAGGGGATACGACCAGGGCTGAGAGCTCCTTAGTCCTGGTTGCACATGCTTAGACATCACCACTCTTCTCAGGCAGCTACTGAGTGTTCAAACCCCAGGTGCTATCATTCTACTCCCGTCCTCTGCACTCCTTAGTAATTAGTCAAACAGTGCAAATAAATAAAAAAGAAACCCCAATCACGTCTGTCCACTGATACAGAGAAAAACAATCCACAGGTTTGGTTCCTGCAGGGATTTGAACCAAGGACCCTAGTTTTACCTCTGAGCTACATTGTAGCTACTTACAGTTCTACACATAAACAGACCTTTCTTTGACTAGAGAGAGGAAAGGCATGGTGATGTCATCCTGCTGGGTCACATGATCTGCAATTCAAACAAATCACACACGCCCCCTTCTGAGCACACAGAACTGAAGAGTTGGATACAGGAGGTATGAAATGAGATTGTGGCAAAACCCCTTTAATTAACGTGACTCTGCTCACCTGTACAGAACTCTGCAGAGCGCCGCACCGATTCCTGATTGCATCCCCCATCACAACGGGACATCAGTGCAAAGCCATAACCAGGTGATGCACTGCTTCCAGGGTAAACAAGAAGGTAACCCTCCACTATGAAGGGGTGAATGTTAATGCAATCATGCCCCTGGCACCACGGCAGCCAGCCGTAAGCAAACCAGACTGCAAATGTAATAGGAAGAAAAACTCTGACACCACAACGGAGCAGCGCATCAACCAAGGGACAAGAGAAACGCACATGCACCGTGTAAGGTGGAGAAACAGGAGGTGCAGCATCTGACTGTATTAGGCTGTGAAAAAACATCAAACATAATATTATACAAGACAAATGTGCAAAATACTGAAAAAAAATGTGAGGATAAAACACAGGAAAATAATGTAACAGAATTTCCCTGAGCAAATTGAGACCATAGAGGAATACTGTATTCATGGTTAGTATCCCATCCTTTTCTAGTAGTTGTTTCTGGATATTGCCACCTCTAGGCAACAACAATCCTTTCTAATGCGAGCAATTCAACAGAATGATATTTGGAGTCATGGCAGTCTATGCAGTGTTTGCTGGACTCAATGTACAGTGAAGGAAGTAATTATTTGATCCCTTGCTGATTGTGTAAGTTTGCCCAATGACAATGACATGAACAGCCTAAAATAAAATCCCAAAAAATCACATTGTATAAATCACATAACTTTTTTTTTTTTGCATTTTGCAGTGAGGAATAAGTATGTGATCCCTCTGGCAAACGAGACTTAATATTTGGTAGCAAAACCCTTGTTGGCAAGCACAGCAGTCAGATGTTTTTTGTAGTTGATGATGAGGTTTACGCACTAGTCAGGAGGAATTTTGGTCCACTCCTCTTTGCAGATCATCTCTAAATCATTAAGATTTTAGGGCAGTTGTTTGGCAACTCAGAGCTTCAACTCCCTCCATAAGTTTCTATGGGATTAAGGTCTGGAGACTGGCTAGGCCATGCCATGACCTTAATGTGTTTGTTTTTGAGCCACTCCTTTGTTGCTTTGGTTGTATGTTTTGGGTTATTGTCTTGCTGAAAGACCCAGCCACGACCCATTTTTAATGTCCTGACAAAGGAAAGGAGGTTGTCACTCAGGATTGTACGGTACATGGCTCCATCCATTCTCCCATTGACGCGGTGAAGTAGTCCTTGGCAGAGAAACACCCCCCAAAACATAATTTTTGCATCTCCATGCTTCACAGTGGGGACGCTGTTCTTTGGGTCATAGGCAGCATTTCTCTTCCTCCAAACACAATGAGTTGAGTTAATGCCAGAGAGTTCAATTTGTGTCTCATCTGACCACAGCACCTTCTCCCAATCACTCACAGAATCATCCAGGTGTTCATTGACAAACTTCACACGGGCCTGCACATGTGCCTTCTTGAGCAGGGGGAACTTGCGGACATTACAGGATTTTAAACCATTAGGGCGTAATGTGTTACCAATTATTTTCTTGGTGACTGTGGTCCCAGGTGCCTTTAGATCATTAACATGTTCCCCCTGTGTAGTTTTAGGCTGATCTCTCACCTTCCTCATGATCAAGGATACCCCACGAGATGAAATTTTGCATGGTGTCCCACATTAATGTCGATTGACAGTCATTTTGTATGTCTTCCATTTTCTTACTATTGCACAAACAGTTGTCTCCTTCTCACCCAACGTCTTACTTATGGTTTTGTAGCCCATTCCAGCTTTGTGCAGCTATATAATCTTGTCCCTGACATCCTTAGAAAGCTCTATGGTCTTACCCATGTTGTAGAGGTTAGAGTCTGACTGTTTAAATGAATTTGTGGACAGGAGTCTTTTGTAAAGGCGACTATTTAAGACAGCTGTCTTTAATGCAGGTAACAAGTTGATTAGAAGCATCTAACTGGTCTGTAGGAGCCAGAACTCTTAATTGTTAGTAGGGGATTAAATACTTATTTCTCTCAGCAAAATGCAAATAAATTTATATAATTTATGCAATGTTATTTTCTGGATTTTATTTTGGATATTCTATCTCTCAATGTTAAAATTAACTTACCTTTAAAATTCTAGACTGTTCATGACTTTGTCAGTGGGCAAACTTACAAAATCAGCAAGGGATCAAATACCGTATATACTCGAGTATAAGCCGAGCTTTTCAGCACAAAAAACGTGCTGAAAAATCTCCCCTTGGCTTATACTCGAGTCACTGTCAGAGACACTTTAGTTATATGCGACTCCTCAGGGAGCGCATATAACTGAATGCTGAGTGAGCGCATAGTGTCCGGAAGCTGCGGTGGTCCGGGCTCTGTCAGCGATCCCTTCACCTATATGTGCCACTGGAAATGGTGTGCGTGTGTACATGTATATATATATATATATGTGTGGCGCAGCCCTGCCAGTGGCACCCAGGTTTGCATATGTTTTTTCAGAAATGTTTTTTGTGCAGAACCATACGTTATATTTGGTGTATATTGATTTTAACCTATATGGGGAGGAAGGGGTGTCTCCACTTTGGTTTTCTGCACCCGCCCACTCTCGCAGGCTGTCAACTTGCAGGTCTGGTGTGTTTTATATTTTTTTCTCTCTGTATAATGGTCTGTTGACCCAGTGAGAGGCCTGGAATTGGCTCTATTAAGAGGTAAAAGATAGTATAGGACTGCCCAATCTGAGATCACGTTGAAAGCCGTGGGCAGCTTAAACATCTTTTGATCAAAATATGTGAACCGAGAATCTCAAAGTTTTTTACACCTATATGTGACTCCTCCGGAGCGCATATAGGAGAAGAGATACCACTGCGGAGCAGAGAGCAAGCGCTCCGTGGTCCGCAGTGGACTCTGGGCGGCCGCAGACTGGCGGCTATCCGGAGTTTCTGGCACATGCAGCGTGTGTCATCACGCTGCGTGCGCGGCCTGATGACATCACCCGCCTGTGCCGAGAAGACAGAGGAGAGCGCGCGGGAGGCCGGACAGCGAGGAGGAGGAGCGGCGGGGAGCCAGGTAAGTGGTTGTTTTTTTAATTTTTTTGAACTGCCTACAGCCTGCCATATACCTGCCCTATACCTGCCTACAGCTTGCCCTATACCTGCCCTATACCTGCCTACAGCTTGCCCTATACCAGCCCTATACCTGCCTACAGCTTGTCCTATACCTGCCCTATACCTGCCTATACGCCTAGTGCCATATACCTGCACAGTGCCTATACCTGCCTACAGCTTGCCAAATACCTGCCTACCACCTGCCACCTATACCTGCCATACAGCCTGCCTATACTGCCTACAGCCTGCCTATATCTGCCTATGGGGCCATATTTCCTGCCTATTACCTGCGTATGGGGCCATAAAACCTGCCATAATCTGCTTATGGGGGACATATAACTGCCTATTACATGCCTATGGCCCTATGGGGCCATATACCTGCCTTTTGGGCCATATACCTGCCTATACCTGCCTATGGGGGACATTAAACTGCCTATGTAATTTTATTGGTATCCATTTTTATTTTTAAAATTTACCAGTAGCCGCTGCATTTTCTACCCTAGGCTTATACTCGAGTCAATAAGTTTTCCCGTTTTTGGGGGCAAAAGTAGGTGCCTCGGCTTATACTCGGGTCGGCTTATACTCGAGTATATATGGTAATTATTTCCTTCACTGTAATCTCAGATTACAAATATTGCAAAGTATCATATAGACCACAGTAGTACTATTACAGTTTATATATTGTTGAATTTTAGATGGTTTTTCAGTGTTCGGCACATCAGTGTTTTTTGCTGAATGTACATAATTACATGTTTTACAGGGGAAATGCCCAAATTTATAGAAGCCATTAGTCTTTGGCCAAGTGTTACTAGTATAGACAAAAGAGAACAAATTGGGGGTAAGGACATTTCCAGTAGTGGCTGGTGGCTGGCAATCACTTAACACCCCTTCCCCACAATTTGTTCTAAAATGGGGTCATTATAAAGAAGAGGTAAATATTTATTTACTATGCATTTAATTTGATAAAAATACTTAGGGCCGGTTTACATGGCACAGGACAAATACCGATTGGTTTATCCGGCCGGTATTTGTCCGGTTTTTGCGCCGTCCCCACGGCCACGAGAGGACGGCTTTTCTCCGCGATTCCCCCTTCACATTCACTTGTTCATATTCCATCCGAAAACCAGTCGGAAGAATGAACATGTTCAATGTTTCTGAGGAACGGCGGTCAGGCCGGGTGGGAAAAACCCGTGCAGTGGGGACTGCTGCATGGGTTTTTCCATAGCGCCCCATGTAAAAGTTTTCAGACGGTTTTTCAGACTGTTTGCAAAACCGCAAACCGTCTGAAAAACCGGCCGCAAACCGGGGCCGTGGGGACAAGCCCTTAGGGGGAAAAGTAAGAAAAATGCTTGTTAAGGGTTCTTTGTGCCCATAGCAGCCAATCAAGTGCCCTTTTTTTCTTTCAGAGCACAAAGAAATGTAAGGGAGCCTGATTGGGGGGCTATGGGAACAAGGAAAGTCTTGACCCAAAACGTTTTCAACATGTGGGCCCCTTAGAATGTTCCGGGGAATTTGGGCCCCTTCACACGGGCTTTTGCCGACGGGTTTGTGCGCCGATTGAGCGAAAAAAAATCCGCCTTTAATACGGGGCGGGACGGGGGGGGGGCCGGAAACCCGTGCAGTGGGGCTGCTGCATGGGTTTCATAGCGCCCCATGTAAAGATTTTCAGGCGGTTTTTCAGCTGTTGCAAAACGGCAAACCGTCTGAAATAACTCCGCAAACGGTGCCGTGGGACAAGCCTTTGGGGCATGTATGAAAATGTCTTGGTTAAGACTGTTTGTTGCCATGAGCAGCAAGTGTACCTTTTCATTCTTTAGAGACTGATGGAATGTAAGGAGTGCTTGATTGAGTTGCAATCGGGCAAGGAAAGCTTGCCAAGTCGTTTTCATACATGTGGCCCTTAGAATGTTCCAGGAGAATTACAGGCGTGTAATAGTTGTTCTGTTGTGTAGATATCTTAGTAGAGTTATTATTCTGTAACAGCCTTTTTCTGAATTTCCATGCAACAACTGATTTGCCCCTATCTGGAACCATTTTGGGTAACCTCTACGTGTAAGTCTGGCACATATAGATACAGCCAATTTATTATAGTCCTCCTCATTAGATCAATTTCATTTTGCACATGAGAGCCAGGAACTCTTGATACAAGACGCTGAAGAATAGCATCCAGCCATTCACATAGTTTCTATATGTGTAACACTATCGGCCTCATTGGTGGAGGGGTAACTTGTTAATGAATCTTAGGCAGACCATACAAGAAAGGAGTAATTGGCTGTTGAGCTAGTAATTGTTGCTTTTCTCATTAAAAATACCTGATACCACTCCATCTTGTATTAAAGGTTCAAGTTTCTGTTGGAATTTTTTTTGTTGGATTGGAGGTAAGCAGGATTTTTTTCAATTTTTCTGATTTTGGATGACCTCCATGATTTTTGGAGGACAGCATCAAGTCTTCTCGTTGGTGACATACTGCAACTTCTATCTTTTCCTATTTTTCAAGAATGGCCATAGTTATTCAATTCGAAAAAATTAGTCGAATAACCAAGGGCGAGAAAGCGTTACAGCATTCAAGCCCGCATATACTAAATAAAAGAAAAATGTGCCTGGTCAGGTGAAGAGGTAAAACGACCTGGTCAGGAACTGGTTAAGATAGGGCCAAACCTGCCCTACCCAAATCCAAAGCACAACCCTTAGGATGGTACATGCCTGTGTATGATTATTTTAGTCAAGCCAATATATGGATTCCCAAAATACTGCATCAATTTTAGATCAGTGACAGCTCCAACTCTGGCCACCACCACCAATCAGCTGATCGAAGGGGCCGTGAATGCAGCCTCTTTATTGTTTACATAGGCTCGAATTTGTATTGCCATTTTTAAAAATATGGTGATTACAGTGCTGCCCGGGTGACCTTATAATAGGCGATTATAAGTATAAACAGATGTAAACATTGAAGGTGCAACAGCACTTGCAAAATTGCCACGTTCCCACCAGGGAGTTGATTGGTGGGGCTTGCAGGAGCCAGACCCCCACAATCTAATAATGATGGCCTAACCTTGGGCTATTCCTTTTATAAAGCTAGATAACCCCTAAAAAGTTACGGCGACATATCAGAAAAGAGGCGCCTCCATGCCAGTTTTAAGGCACAATACTGAGTGTATACTGCGCCTGAAAGAACGAACCTGTCAAAAATCTGGCGTGTGGTCTACCTTGCATAGCATAATTGATGCACCTAACGCAGGCGCATAGCAGATCATTGCTAGCATATTTGATGTGCCTACTTTAGGCGCATTCAAATATGTCGTGCCTGGCGTAAACTGCGCCTACTTTGGTGTACAACAATTCATTTATATAGAAAATAGGAGGTCAACAGTTTTTTGACGCAAAATAAATTTAAAAAATGGCGCAGCCCTAATGAAAAATGTCGCCCTTAGGAGTCGTTTACAGGGCACAGGACAAATACCGGTTGGTTTATCCAACCAGTGTTTGCACTGTTTTTGTGCCGTGCACACGGCCGCAGGGGGGCGGCTTTTCTCCACGATTAGCGGAGAAAAGCCCTCCCCCTTCACATAGACATGTTCTTCTGCTGTCCGAAAACCGGACGGAAGAATGAACATGTTCTATGTTTTTCGGGCCGCCGGCGGTCTGAAAAACCACCAGGCAGAAAACCCGTGCAGTGGGGACTGCTGCGCGGGTTTTCCATAGAGGCCAGTGTTAAAAGTTATCACCCGGTTTGCAGAGTGTCTGAAAAACCGGGTGAAATCTCGTGCCGTGGGGACGAGGTCTAGGCGTCTAGGGCTCCACTATCTTAGATAGGAAGTATAAGTCCCATTTTCCCAGGAACTCACTTTAAGTTGTCAACTTACTTTTCACAGTTACACTCTAAAACCTGCATGCGGAGACTATTGCTGATTGGATTATGTAAGTATTCACAGTATCCGCTATCATGCAGATGTTTTATTGAGTGTATAATTGAAGACTGCATCAGAATACCATTATTTTAACTTATACATTCAGACTATATGGAGAACCAACTACCCATTCAGCACCACAACTGCTCGAACAAACCTTTAGGCTGTTTACATCAAACTGTGCTCATTACATTAGCACATTCCTAAGACGACTTTGCAAACGCAGCTGAATGCCTACAAAGCTAATGCCTATATGGAAGCAGTTTATTTTACATGTTGACTTTCTTTTATTGCTTTTCTTAGGACTCGCCATTCGGTCCATACAGAGTCACCGGTGATACAAGGTTATGGTGCATAAACAAGTGCAGAAAAAGTCTCACTAAAAAGGTATAGTCAACAAAGGTATAAAATAATTGTAGTATTTGGCCACAGTCCAGGCTGATTTCATAGAGCATCTTGCAGAGTCCATCAGAGGTATACATTGGAACAGGTGCACAGTGACATCCATTGCTCAAAAGCTCCATTGCTGCCTCAGACTCATTTATTCAATACAGCACAAAAACATGACCCCGACATACAACAACCTAAGGCTCCGTCTACCCTGCAGTGGCCAAAAAGCGACCTGAAAGCCAAATACTAAAAACATTCATAAAACTGAGTTTTCTGTCCACTGCCTGACAAAAGCAGCTGAAAAAATGTACATTTTTTGGTGGGTTTATTGCTTGCCCTCAAGTCTGATTTTTAATGTTTGCTAAAGTAATCTATTGGATGTAACTCCGCCTTACAAAAGGGGATGTAAAGCACATTATTGCATTTATATTGAATCTTGTAGTCATTTTACGGATTTTGGCGCTAAAATACGTATTTTTACCAATTATGGCGCGAAAATATGTATTTTTTTTAAGGATTTTGCCGCTAAAAAAGTGGTCTCGCTTTTGTCGTCAAATATGGGGTTTTTTTTTACAGAATTTTGGCGCTAAAATACGTTTTTTACGGATTTTGCCGCTATTAAAGTTATCTCGCTTTTGTCGCTAAAGGTACTAGGTTTTTTACGAATTTTGCCGCTAAAATACATTTTTTTACGGATATTGGAGCTAAATAAAATTAACAGATTTTGCCGCTATTAGTTATCTCGCTTTTGTCGCTAAAAATACTTTGTTTGCGCAGTTTTGCGCTAAAATACTTTTTACGGATTTTGCAGCTAACATACTGTTTTTTACGGATTTTGCCGTTAACATACTGTTTTTTACGGATTCTTGCCGCTAAAATACGTTTTATGGATTTTGCCGCTAAAATACGGGTTTATGGATTTTGCCGCTAAAATACGGGTTTACGGATTTTGCCGCTAAAATACGGGTTTATGGATTTTGCCGCTGAAATCCGTTTTACAGATTTTGACACAAAATATTTTTGTACGGATTTTACCACTAAGATACGTTCTTTTTACAGCTTTTGGTGCTAAAATACTTTTATTACGGATTTTGTCGCTAATAATGTTATCTCGCTTTTGCTGCTATAAATTTGGATTTTTCCATAAAAAGACATTTTTAGCGTCAGAAGCGAGATTACTTTATTAGTGCTAAAATCTGTAATGAAAAGGATTTTACCGTCAAAATCCGTTAAAAAAAAAAAAAAAGGAATTTTTGCTCCAAAATCTGGTAAAAAACATTTTTAGTGGAAAAAACATAATTGCAGCAAAACTGTTAGCGACCAAAGCATGATCATTTTAATACGAACAGTGCGAACAAGGACACATCGGACAATTGTATGCAAATTTGATAAGGTATAACCTTTATTAACAACCACTATAGGTGGGACTTGGGTCTCCTGGGAGGGTTTTCATTGAAAAATCGTGGCAAAAAATGCCGCAAAAACGCGCCAAAATACGTCTGGCGCTTTCCATAGACTCCTGTAGTAAATTTTCTGCCCTGCTCTGGCGTTTTTTTACAACATGTTGCAAAAGACGACCAGTAAAAAAAAAAGAGCAGAGAAAAGATGCTCTGTGGAGACAGCAGGAGGTCTTTACAATAGAGTCTATGGAAGATGTTTTCAGTCCTTCTTGACATCACTATTTAAAGGCTAGTGTCAGACCTGCTGTTCCCAGCGCTGTGCCCCTCATTCTGTAAGATGCTGGAGTTTTCGTGTATTTAATGCTCAAATCTGCAGTTTTCAGTAAGAAGAGTCATTTAAAGAGTCAGTTTTTTTCCCAAACCCCGCCCATCTGAGGCTAGCCCCGCCCACCTCAACTGACAAACCTATTACTTTGAATAGGCAGAAACATGTGAATAACGGTCAGTGGGCAGGGCTAGCATTTGGTGGGCGGGGCTAACACCTGCTCATGAATAAGATTTGAGGGGTAAATACTCTAAAACTACAGCATCTTACAGAATAAGGGGCGCATTGCTGGGAACAGCAGGTCTGTCACTAGCTTGGGGGGCCTAACCTATGTGACAGGTTCTCTTTAAAAGTGAACACTCCGAATGGTGATGCAGGAAAAAGTGACCGCTGCAGCCAGTCAGCAGCTGCACAGTGCACAAGCCAACGGTGGGAACCAGAAGGCCAACAGAACACTGTGGGAGAGTCGCAGGAGATGCAGCGCTGTTACCCAACTAAGGGAGGAGCCAAAAATCACTTTTTTATTTTCTAACAGCTGCTAAATTACTACCGATTACTACGGTTCCAGCCACCACCTTGATCGTTGTATATACAGAGAGCCTCTTGGCTTCCTGCTTCCCAATGCCGGCAGTCACTTGACCGCTAGGGCTCTGAAACTGCATGAGCTGCTGGATCTAATTAGACCTAGATCAGCTCTGCAGTGACTTCAGGGTTTTCCCCATATATTTGCCCTATAACCGAGTCTAATATATCAGCCCCAATAAGAGAGGAAACCAGTAGGAAAGAAAATTATACAAAAATGCTCCCCGGAGTTCTCTCTCTATCACCTTATGGTGGGTGTAGAATATGTAAAATGAAAATAAAATTCTATATATATATATTAAACAAATATATGTATTTTTATGTATTGTTTATATATTTATATAGTTTTAACATATTAAATTATATTTATTATGTAATTTTATATTGTAAAACTTTAACATATTAAACATAATAAAATACTATGTTTAATATAATTAAAATATATATATATATAATATAATATAATATAATATATATTTTTAATATATAATATTCTATACATATATACATACACATATATACACACACACATACATATACACTCAGTTATTCTACTAATTAGTTTGCGTTTTTCCCATGATACACAAGGCTCTGTTTTTATGTAAATTTTACGTTGCTTTTTTTTTTTTTTTCCAGGAGCTTTTTAAATTTAATTTTATTAACAGCAGAAGTGGCACTAAAATGAGTTTTGTAATTGTGTCACTTTCCCATTGCAGATTACATGTGGTGTTTACATACAGGTGATATAAAGCTTTAAACTTTTTTTTTTTTTATAAATTTATATATTAGTGTGTGTGTTGGTGGTATATAAAAAGTTTAAAGTTTTAGATCACCTATATGTAAACACCACATGTAATCACATATATCACATAAGCTTTATATCACCTATATGTAAGCATCTGCGATGGGAAAGTGACACAATTACAAAACTCATTTTAGTGCAACTTCTGCTGTTAATAAAAATGAATGTAAAAAGCTGTGAAAAATAGCCTTTTTAACTATTTTTCCCCAAATTCTGAAAAAAAAAAGTAAGGCCCGGTTCACACGGCTTATTGCAGACGTAATTGCGGGGACGGATTTCGCCCCGCAATTACGCCGGGATAATGTGCATGTCACTTTCTCCCCCTTCGGCGTATTCACCGAACGGGGAGGAGAGACGGAATCCATAGTTCTCTATGAGAAGTGTGGATTACCGTAATGCCTGGCACGGATTTCAGCTGTACTGCAGTGCAGTACGGCGCGCAATACAGCTGAAATCTGTGCCAGAAATAAGCCGTGTGAACGAGGCCTAAAATTTACATAAAAACAAAGCCTAATGTATCACAGTAAAAAGGCAATACAATTAGTAGAATAACTGAGTGTTCTAGCTTTCAAACCTGCTTGTACTAAGGTAAAGAAGAATGTGCTTGGTCAGGAAGGGAGTAAGCTGGGTAAATGGCCCAGTCAGGAACTGGTTAACCATGCATGGAACATACAGTAAATATAGAATCTACAATGGATTCTTACTGAAGCTGGGTAAAAAAGAAAAATAAGGCCTCGTTCACACGGCTTTTTGCCGACGTAATTGCGGGGACGGATTTCGGCCTGCAATTACGCCAGCAGCTGTGCAGGGGGGACGGCAGCTCGCTGGCCCCATAGACACTCATTATTCACGCCGCGTACACGCCGTAAATAATGTGCATGTCACTTTCTCCCCCCGTCGGCGGATTCGCCGAGCAGGGAGAAGAGACGGAATCCTTAGTTCTCTATGAGAACTGTGGATTACCGTAATGACTGGGACGGATTTATTATATATAATCGCAAGTCCGGCGCCATAATCAGGTGCTCGTCCAGTAACCGTGTAACGGGTAAATTAACATCCCATATACAAATGTGGCATTATTCTCAATGGCAATAAAGACTTTTATGAAACAGAGAGGAAAGAGGACCCTGCCCGCGAGGGCTTACAATCTACAAGGAAGAAGGGGAGAGACAGAAGGTGTGGGGCAGACATGCTTGCAGGCCGGTGTAGTGGTGGTGGGGGGTTAGTGTGGGTTGTAGGCTATCCTGAAGATTTCAGCCGTATTGGAGCGCAAGTCCGGCGCGCAGTACGGCTGCAATCCGTCCCAGAATAAGCCGTGTGAACGAGGCCTAAAAATTAAAATCCGATATGATTCAAGCTGCTTCTGTTGCATTTATGGTCTTCAATGCCAATGTCAAACAGCTCTGTTTCTTTTCTTTGTCCTAAAGCAAAGACTGGTGGCAGATGCTGACAGTATATGGAGGAGGCAGAAGATAAATCGTTGGTGTTTTCTCCGCTGGCACCGCTTCTGTTTCATGTTCCCCTGACAGATCAGGAGTATTCTGATGAATATCAGTAGCGACACTTCATGGTCAAAGGTATGATTTACAGTTATCCCAACCCCAACAAGTATTATACAAAGTACTGTGTGATATGACAGAGCCGTAAAGCTATCACACAAACACATACAAAGTGGCACCGTGATTACGAAAAACTTACTGTTCAGCAGACGCACTCTCAGTTCTGACTTGTGACTTGCTGACAGCTTGTGCTTCATACGTGTCATAGTCATCCAAGTCTTCATCATCTATACTTTTCACGTCCAGTTTCCTATAGCCGAAATCCCCATTAACACAGGGAGATTCGTTTCTCCAGGAGCAGTCTGCATTTTCTTTGTCATTCAAGTTCATTTCAAACTGTGCTTCAAAGTTGGCAAGAGCGGCTGAGGACCTGTCAGAGTGCTCCTCTGAACTCTCCATGCCACTCCTCGTGGGCTTTGAACCCCCTGCCAGATGCGGATCCTCCATCTCCCCGTCGTCATCAAACGAGATGATCGTCGTCACTTTCTTCTTCTTTTTGCGATCCTTTTTGACTTTGCCATCTATGGGAAACAAAACAGAGTTTTCTCTCTCCTTGCACATTTTAAAAAAGGACGATCAAGAAAGGAAGATCAGCTTCTTTGTTGGAAACAATAACCTAGATATTCAAGAGATCTGCAACTTAGAAAATCTGAGTACAACATGAAGGCTTCTGCTGGGGAATCTGAATCATTCCCCTTGTTCCATATTCACTGCCAAAAACGAGCACAAAAATCATTGCTAGACAAATGCACAAGACGTGCAGTATAAGGCTATGTTCACACGGCTTATTTCGGGGCATATTTACGGACGTATTTACGTCCGCAAATACGTCCTGAAATGCGTTTCAAATAATGAACAATTAGATCAGCATTGATTCCAATGTAAAATACGCCTCGTCATTCACACGAGGCGTATTTTCGCAACGTATTTGCGGGTGTAAATACGTCTGTAAATACGATCGTAAAATTAATTCCCCTGTCACTTATTGAGGCGTATTTCGCAACGTAAATCCCCATGTAAAGAATGGGGAATGTATTTACGACGCGAAATACGTGCCACACTTTATGACACGTATTTGAAACGTATTTCGGGACGAATTTGCGGACGTAAATACGTCCGTAAATACGCCCCGAAATAAGCCGTGTGAACATAGCCTAACACAGCAAACATTCTTCAAAACATCCCACGTACAGAATGCAGTGGTTAAAAAAAGGGGAAAAAAAACCACAAAAAGTGAGAAAGAAAAAAACTCACAAAAATATAAAATATCTACAAACGTATGCCTGGTTTTATTTTGACTTGCTGACTTACAGCTAACACAGGGCTGCAAAAATAATGACAAAAAAAAACACTTTTCCTAAAAACATAGGGCCTGATGTATGAAAACTGTCTAGCACCAAGACTGTCTTTGTTCCCCATAGCAACCAGAGTTCATAGCAACCAATCAGAGCACAGCTTTTATTCTTCCAGAGCACTAACTTAAATGAAAGCTGAGCTCTGATTGGTTGCTATGGGCAAAAAAGAAAATCTTACTGCTAGATCGTTTTTATACACGAGGCTCTTATATGTGAAACTACTCTTAAACCCTTAGGCCGTGTTCACACGGCTTATTTCGCTGCGGATTGGCGCCGTACTGCGCGCCGGATTTGCGCTGCAGTACGGCGCAAACCCGTCGCAGTAATTACGGTAATCCACAGTTATCATATAGAACAGTGTATTCCGTCGCTCCTCCCCGCTCGCACAATACCCTGGGCGGGGAGAAAGTGACATGCACATTATCCAGGCGCAATATGCGCCGTGGATAATACAAGTCTATGGGGCCGGCGAGCGGCTCCCCCGCCGCGCTCCGGCCCCGCCCCCGTCCCTTATTCAAGCCGGAATTGCGAGCGCAATCCGGCTCACAATTACGGCTTGATTAAGCTGTGTGAACACGGCCTTAAGCCGCACGCCTGAAAAGTAGTCAATGACCAGAACATTTTTTTTCTTAATTTTTGCCTCCTTGAGTTTCAATAGTTGTAATGTTTTTTCAATGACGCAGCTGTATGAGGCCTCGTTTTATTCAAAACAAGTTGTACTTTATGGGGAAATAGTTTAAGTTCACTTATAAATTATTGCAGAATTTTTTTCACATTTTTTTTTTTTTATTTTTTTTTTTTTACACCAGTCATATTTCACACTTAACTTGTTAGATAAATTCTACAGGTTATTATCGTCATGTGGATACCTAATATGTGTAGATTTTTGTGTGTAATGTATGCACAATTATTTTTTATTAAATATTTTTATTTTATTATTTTATTTTTTTCTACAGTTTTGTATGTTTTTTACTTTTTCTTTAAATCCCATGAAGGGATAACTGTGTTACTTTTTTTACACTTATTAATGTATTAGCATATATATGCTAATACATTATAATCTGTGTTAGTGTGATACATTATAATCTGTGTCAGTTTGACACAGGCAGTGATCAGGGCAGCACACAGTGTGCCCTGATCACTGGCTTCTTACACAGACAGTCCTGTGGCCACTCCAGGTCCCCAGTTCTGACTGTGCAGCCGTTCCCCGGGCTCTGTCGGGTCACCGGGAGTCCCGATCACCCGACAGAGCAGGGGAAAGCCCTTTGATTATACTGGGATCACAAACCACGGCAATCAAAGGTTTAAGTGTCGGGAGCCGGACGCCGCAAACCCCGATGTCTGCAGCAAAAGTTAGCGGGCGGACATTAAGAGGTTAAAGGGGTTGTCCAGCTAGGCTGTTTCAGAGCGTGCTCTTCACAGCCAGCTTCAGGTTCCCACTTCCTGTTCAGGCTATGGGTTGTTTTACAGCAATGACCGAATTTCAGCTCCGCTATTCCTAGCTGAGCTTGTAAAAGAGACATTGGTGACATAGAGTTTTACCAGCAGGACAAAAGGCTACAGGGCACGTAATTGCACATGCATTTCACCGTGTACTGTGCTTTATACGCGACGAAATGCACGCCTGAATTACGGGTCATCTCCCCAGGCGTACAATACGATCGTAACGTACGCCTGGAGAGAGAAGTGACATGTCAATCGTGTGCAGCACTTACGCACGACAATGCATGCCAGTAAGGCAAACCCCCCCCTCTTGCTTTGGGTGTACACACTGATCAGCGCATGCTTCCAAAACACCCGGTGTATTGCGGCGCTTTCTGTACGCGCCACTATAAGCCATGTGAACATACCCTTAGGAGTCCTGTAAGAGTTGACTCTGTTTCTCATCTGAAATCCTGCTCCATATAACACAAAGCTATAGATAAACCGAGCTTAGCTTCTCGCTGTCTGTTATACCTTGTTTTCATTTCAAAGTGAAAAATCCCCTCCCCACCCCTTCTTTACCCAGGATAAAATAATTATCTCTTCTAATAAAACCATTGTCTCTGGCAAAAATAGAGATGGCAGCTGTTTATTTGCCAAAACAGATGCACATCCATCAAGAAGTGGACAACAAAAATTTTTCTAGGAGTCAGAAGGAGAAGAGATCCTTACAGATGAGAGCAAGAGGAGATCAATAGTGGTGCCTGGCAATGTGACACACTGTGGATCTGGGGCTCTGCAGTGCACGAGGGCCATGTGAGGAGCTGAATCTCACAAGTCCACTCTCATCTAATAACCTGTCAATAATTTAGGTGGAATTTATCTTTAAGGATCCTCCGTCTGTGTCATGAAACTCACCTGATGTAAGACTTCTGGAAAGCACCGGTAGAGGGTCATGTTCCTGCTCTGGTTTGATTAATATAGAGACAGCAGAAGAAGACGTGATCTCTCGCAGGAGACTGCTGACGCCTTGCGTGGATTCTTTAAGTAAAGAGGTGACATTCTGGGTGGACTCCTTTAGAAGGTGAGAAACTGTAGGAACCATTTTTGCTTGTCCATTTAGATCCTTGTTGTCAATGTTGATTGCAAACAGGATCGAGTTCAAACCTTAGAGTATAACAAATACAATCTTGTAATGATCAAACCTATATGTCAATGATAAGTAATGGATCAGTTACATTTTAAGGACAGTCCTAAATGACCGCTCCAGGATTCCTCTCCTCCCCCTTTTAGGTACCTTGTAGTGCCAGTAGTTTTGCTTACCTTCAGATGCATACAGGATTTCTGGCTGACGCAAGAGTCTCCTGAATGGTCACATGACCTGCACTTTGGCTAAAAGAAACTGTGCTTCTGATGCTGACAGCAAGTCAATGTCGCTCTGCATTCCTATGAGACTGACTTCGAACCTCCTATAGAAATGCAGAGAGAGATTTACTATGTGTTTCAGCTACTCAGAGTGCAGGTCACATGACACAGTGGCAGCAGTGAGAAATCCTGCATTTAGCAGCAGGTAAGCTAAGTTACTGGTAGCACTGTGTACCTAGAAGAAATCTCAAATTAACTAAAGGAAAAACTCTGAGTGGTCCTTTAAAGGGGTTGTCTCACTACATCGATTCATCTCGCCCCAGTCCTGTTTTCTCTGAATCCAGGGGTGTTTACTGGCTCGTACTAGCCTGCAGTGATGAGCTGCTGAGGACACCAGGTCTGTAGCTATAGCGACCAGCGCTGGCAGCCTATCTGGAGAGATCAAACAGGTCTGTAGCTATAGCAACCTGAGGAGCTGATGCAACCCAAGAAAGAGGGGATATCTAGGAATAAGTAGGACACTGTTGATGGACACATATTGCAAAGTGACTTGTTTTTGCAAGATCTTTAACATAAAAAGCAATGTTTGTAGTGAGACAACCCCTTTAAGTGTATGGGAAACCTGATATTGTTCCTGGTTGTAGAAACCAGGGATAATAAATGCCACAAGAGGTGCCTGGTGGCCACTTACCACCTTTCCTCCACAAAAAGGAAGTCAGAGCAGATAGCTGCAAGCCAAAATCTATTTTATGTCTTCTAAGGGGTTAGTTTAAACTGGGTTGAGAACGATTAGGAAGGATGTTACAGCGGTACCAGGAACATTAAAAAATGAAGTCCTTTATTGAGAATTCATAAAAAGCAGGTAACCCAACAAAGCATAGCAGAAAAGTACCCTGTCAGCAAGGCCGACGCGTTTCAGGTGCAAAAGTCACCCTTAGTCATGGCAAGTTTAGTTTAGTTAAAACTGGGTTCACATAGTGTTTTTTTAGATGTACTCTGCATCAGTATTTGTAAGACAAAACCAGGAATGAAACCAACAGAGAGAAAAAGTATAATGGAAAAGCTCCTACATCTGCTGCGTTTTGGCTTAAAAATACTGCTGTGAAATATGAATTAAAAAAAAGCATTGTGTGAACCCAGCCATATGTAGATATGGATATACCTTTCCTTTATGAATGGTGGGCAACTTACCTCTGGGAACACTCTTTCCCCCTCCCCCAATTGTAAAAAATAAGAAGACTGAGTGCTGGTGAAGCACTATTTATTCCCTGCACAGTGGTCCCCAGCCACAAAGCAGTGCATAGAAATGTGAATAGGACCAGCCCCAGACTTTATTAACTTTTTTGTAACGACCAGTGGGGGTCCTCCTCCCCATTCACTAGTAAAGTGATGGCATATCCTAGTAATATGCCTTTACTTTATGAGACAGTAATACCCCGTTAATTGAAGCATAAAAGTTTGTGCTGTAGGATCCTAAACACATCTATAATAACATAAGCCAATCAGTGGTAAAAATGATCCATCCTCCAAAGCAATGAAGACCATCTTTTCCTCTGGTATATTAAAAAGGGAAGACTGAAATAAATCAATTAACTGAAATATTATATCACGTCCCAGGGTGCAATAACATTATATAGTCAAGGTCAGAAAACACTTTACTCAGAGCACCTCAAACTAGCTAAAAAGTTGCATGTTCCCACATCAAGAGACATTTAGGTGGCATTCTCTTTCTGACCTGTCCTCCTGCAGGTTTCAGCCAGTTTCGTGCCCAAACCTTATTGTCGCTTTGCACAGATTTTAGTGACTGTAAATCAATGACATGAGGCTCAAGGCAGTGCAAGCAACACGTAAGAAAATTCCAAATCATTTTGGATGTACTATATCCCACAAAAAAAAAATGATATCCCATAGTAGTAATCTTGGAAGTCATAATGGCTCAGTTATGTCCGAGTTAGGCTTACCAGCCGCCATGGTGGGGAGCATGCTGGAGCGTTCTTCATCTAAAAGAAATGACCAGTCTTCATAGAAGAAACTAAAAAACAGTCAAAATGAAAAAGGGAAAAAATAACTTGAAGCATAATAAAAGCTTAAAAACTTTTTGAACATCAAAGACATTATCAATGACATATGATCCTTAAAGGAGTTTTGCCAGGAAGTGATTTCATCACCTAACAGGCTGAACTGTCCTCTTGAGCCTTGAAAAAAGGGGCGTTCTGTTTCTGTGTTTAAAAAAAACAAGTGTCTCCTCCATGATGTCATCGCACCACCTCCCATGCACACTCCCGAGGCTGATATTCAGTCTCTGTAGTTGAGCAAGCATGGTTTGGCTAAACCACAGAGGATAACTGTATTGTGCACAAGCTCTACTGGTTTTGTTTTCTCCCTCTTATCTGCTCAGGAGAGAAGATCAGATCCAAGCAGGCAGCATTCAAGAACTGCTGAAGGGAGGGGGGAGAGAGGAGGGCTGAGCAGGGAGCGTCTGCATGTTTACTCAGATAATTACAACCAGCAGATTTTCTATACAGCAGACACAGGCTTTGTTCTCCCCCTCCTTTCAAAGCTCGTTCATGTGCCCTGCCATCAGATAAGAAGTGCAAACAACGCAAGCGGTAGCCAGATCAGCTCCTGATCGTAGCTAATGTAAACAGGAACTAAGGGCATCTAAGGAACGCTGCAGCTCTCACAGGCTACACTTTTTTTAATTACATATATTTAGAAAAGTGATTAAATACCCATTTTGGTAGATCCCACGTCAACATTACATTGTGGCACAACCCCTTTAAATAGTGATCTCACATGTTAGATTTCAAGATGCCTGATCCTTTGTTCTCATCGGAGAAGAGCCACCATCAGAGTTATTTGGCAAAGGGGCACTTCTCTGCAGTGAGAAAATATGCATATCTGGCTGACTGGCAAGTTCATATGTACAATTGGTTAGAAGATATACCTGTCAGCTAAACGAGCATGTGACCAATAGCTATCTAAGGTGCATGGTCTTGAAGAGCTCCGTGGTAAGCACTGTTGCCTTGTATTACTAGGATCCTGGGTTTAATTCCAATCAAGGACACTATCGGACTCCTCCAATCTGCCTAAATATGAAGTAACTCTTTCAAACCTAATTCATTCGTATCAAAATAATATGAGCAGGAAAATTAAAGGAGTTGGACAACCTTTTTAAAGAAAGTAGATTTCCAGAGGGTTGCAGGTCAAATCTGTAAGTTTAGAAAGCTTTATACCTATAAACTAGGTTTGTGGCATTGGGACACAACGATACCTGTTGCCACCTTCTCCGCAGACACAGACATATTTATAGGTAACAAATACCAAACATATGGAACATATGGAAAACAAGGGATACACTGCAGTCATGTTGTGAGTGTTTCCCCAGCTAAGTTGGACAGATTTGTAATTACACGAACCATGGACTGCTACTTGCCTATACCGCACCTCTGTGCTCGGATTTTAAATATAAGAACACATCACACTCTGTACTACAGAGATATTCGACATTAGAAGCATTACTAGCACAGATACTATATAAAACCACAAAGGTTGCTTAATGATTCATAACATGGACCTGAAGAGACACTGTCGCCTTATAGGTTACACATATATGAATGTGTCATGTATATAACAGTGCAGGTGACAATGGGGAATCCTGTACACTACAACAATTCAGCCAGGCAAGGTAAACCTTCTTGAAACAAACAATTTGTTTCTTGTGTGTTTAGTATTGCTAAAAAACTTAGCTCAACCTCACCATTAAGGGGTTTTCCCACCTATCCACTGGATAGATAATATATTTGGGATCCCTATGATCACTATAACGGGGGTCCCGGTTCCCTTACTCCTTGTCACTGGGATTAAAGGGGTTGTCTCACTACACTGATTCATCTCACCTCAGTCCTGTTTTCTTGGTTTCACTTTGAATTCAGGGGTGTGTTTACTGACTTCCACTAGGCTGCAGTAGAAGTAGAGCAACCAGTGCTGGCAGCCTATCAGGATAGATCAAGCAGGTCTGTAGCTATAGCGACCTGAGGAGCTGATGCAGCCCATACAAGAGGGGATATCTAGGAATAGGTAGGACACCGTTAATGGACATACATTGCAAAGTGACTTGTTTTTGCAAGATCTTTAACATAAAAAGCAATCCTTGCAGCAAGACAACCCTTTTAAGGAATGGTATTAATGAGGTATTGGTAAACCAGCTGCACTGACACTCCAATCAAACGCTATTGGACTGCTAAAGGTAGCTGAACACTCTCCTTGTTCACCTTTCTTAATCCTATAGCCTTTGCTTGTAGTGGAGGTATGCATGCTCAACCACTCCTCCACTCAAGCATTTGTAGAGAGCTTGATTGCAATGAGGAGAGATGAGGGACTCAGGAACCTCATTTTAGCAATCACAGGCGTCCCAACAGTGAGACCGCTATGATCAGACCGTTATCACTGCAGATAGATGTCAGTTGTATGAAAACCTCTTTAAAGCCCCATTCACATAGTGTTTTTGCCGCCTGCTTGTGTTATCCATCGAAATAGCTTAAAAATTCATCCTGACAGATACTGCTGCAAGGCATCAATGGGGCCACTGACTTTTATAAGGAAAACATAGGCCTAATTCAACTACATTTGCCCTACTGAGTAAATGTGATCAGTTTCTGCACCAGACACCAAAGCGCAGTTGACTGTACTTGTGTGTCTGGTGCAGAAACTAGACATGGACTACATTTTCCCTATGAAGTGAACTAGGACTAGGCTTGCCCTCTAGAAGTCAATGTCCCATCACTATCCGTCGGGATGATTTTTTACGGTATCCTAAGGGCATGTCCCCAAGGCACTGGTTTTCGGACGGTTTTTCAGGCGGTTTGCGGTTTTGCAGACCGCCTGAAAAACCGGACGAAAATGAGCACAATGGGACTCTATGGAAAACCCGTGCAGCAGTCCTCACTGTACGGGTTTTCCGCCCGGCGGTTTTTCAAAACGCCGGCCGCCCGAAAAACATTGTGCAATCTTCCGTCCTGTTTTCGGACAGAATCTGTGCAGGCCAATGTGAAGGGGGAGAGAAAAGCAGAGAGAGGCCGCCCCCCCCCCCTTCATGGCCCTGTGCACAGCACACAAACCGGACAAATACCGGTCGGATAAACTGACCGGTATTTGTCCATTGCCGTGGGGATGCACCCTTGAGAAGAGCACGGAGGTGTGGAAGATGGTATGTAAACGGGACCAAACATGATCAGTAATAACTTACCTGAGATCCTGCCTTCAGAACAGACTGAACTCAATGTGACTGTGTGACATACATTGTTTAATCGAGTCCGTCTACAACGAGCAACTATTTTCAAAGACATTTGCTCATCTGAGTGTTACCTAAGCCGGGTTGGATCCGCCAGCAGCATGTGTACGTAACGCTCCAGGGAATGTTCATTTAAAGCACATCGCAGCCAGGCGCGCCCCCTTCCTATATCAGTAGTTATGTTCTTCAAAGCGTAGAATCTCTGAAGTTCGTGCTTGTTAAGGATTTCCTTCACGTACACCCAAAATACTGGCTCTGGAAAGAGAAGAAAAAAATGACTGTTCTTATGACTTCTCTTAGGTCAAGATAAGTTACTGTTTATCCTATTTTGCTCACTGTGCCGGCAAATGCTTCACAGGGTGCAATCTGCTCAGGTCAAGCACACCTCGAATAAGCATTCAGTCATGCAGAAAGTCTGTGCTGGTTAATAACAAGCAGTAGATTTGCTGCAAAAATTTCTGCGACGTTCTCATTTATCTTAACTGGGCTTACTGAACTCGATGCACCTGCAGCTGAAACAGCCCCATACAGATGTACAGGATGCCGAAATATCTACAGCTGGATCTGCCACATGTGAATTCCCACTTACAGCTATACCCCAGGAGGCAAACCAACTGTGGTAAGGGGGAAAGGTGCATTTTTTATTTTAACCCCTCCCCAATTAGTAGAATTTTATTTTTTTAAATGCTGATTTGATGCTGAATTTCTGAGTAAAAAGCAGAGAAATTCTCAAAAGTAGCACTGCTGACCCCACCCACATATAGCGAGGGGCAGCTTTCTCCGTACACACACCAATACAGGGAAGCTATCAAACACTGCATGGGGGCTTCAGCCGTCTCTTAAGGATTCCTATCAGGATATATATATATGTTAGCTACAGGGGTTGCAGTTACAGGGGTTGCAGTTCTATATATATATATATATATATATATATATATATATATATATATATATATATATATATAATATATATATATATATATTATTTATATATATATATAGTAACTGCAGTTACTATAGGGGTTGCAGTTGCAACTGGGCCCCTGAGCTGGTAGGGCCCACAGGCCCCCCTCGACACACAGCTGCGTCGCTGGGTCACATAGACCCAGTAAAACAGCACGGTGTGCAGGCAGCAGCTGAGGCAAAGTAGGTGGTGTACACAGATACCGGCCGCTTTGCCCACCGAAGGCAGCGGCGCAATACAATGACGTCATCGCGCCGCTGCCTGTACTAGGCCCTAAGCCTATGCCTAGTCTTGGGGCCTAGTGGACGCTGGAAATGGCATCCCGGAGCGGGCAGCATGATGACGTCACTCCGCCTGCTTAGTAAGACAGGTGTTCGACGTGGGAAGGAAGGAGGGCCGAGGTGAGTATTATTTTTATTATTTTTTTTAATGGGAGGCGGAATACCTACCATAAATGGCCAGACATATCACACTACCTGCTATTATTGGCCCTATATTCCAACCTACCAGCTGTATTTGGCCCTATATACAACCCTACCTGCCTTAACTGGCCCTATATACACCACACTACCTGCCTTAACTGGCCCTATATACCACACTACCTGCCTTAACTGGCCCTATATACCACCCTAGCTGCCGTAACTGGCCCTATACACCACCCTAGCTGCCGTAACTGGCCCTATACACCACTCTAGCTGCCGTAACTGGCCCTTTATACCAGCTTACCGGCCATTGCTGGCCCTATATACCAGCCTACCTGCCGTTACTGGCCCTATGTACCAGCCTACCTACCAGAAGGGCCCCCATCTACTTGGGTACCTACCTGAAGGGGCTCTGTCTTCCTACTTACTAGAGTGGGTGCATACCTACTGGTGGCACAAATCGGGGTCTAATAATCTAATGGGGGCACTTTCACTGTTTGGAGTCTAACATATTTGTGTGGTAAATTCTGCAGGGATTCATGGTCGAGAGAAGTCATCATGGCAGTCTGGACTGGATGGAGAAAGAAAGGGGAAAAGAGAATGACTCATCAGTTAAGATATCCCCCGTAAGTCATTAAATGCAACTGCCCTGTAATCACTATGGCTGCAGAGCCTGTGTACACGGGTATCTACCACTATATGGTCACTGTATGGTGGTAATAGTGGTCTCAGAGTAATGGTTTATATTCAGCAACAGTAAAATGGTATGATTCAAACCGTTTATGGTGGTGATTTGTGGTCATGAAGTGGCAGTGTTATTTGGTCCTTGTATATTATTGTTATTGGTATTATTGGTCTTGGTATACTGCTTTGGTCAGTAACAGTATAGTGGTATTACTTACTATATGGTAGTGATGTGTGGGATATAATTTGGTTAGTAATATGTTGGTATTACTCACTATATAGTGGTGATAATGTGGCCCTTGTACTGACCCACAGAATACAGTTAACATGTAAATTAAGCTGTTCAGCACAAACATCAACAAAAAGTAAACCCATAAAACAAAAAGGCACAATTGCATTTTTTTTCTGTTCACCTCATAACATTTATTTTTTATTTTTTGGGGAAGTAGGGCACAAGAGGGAGACATTTTGGCTGTATATTTTTTTCTTTGGCCCCATTTCAAATGAATTTTCTTCTATTGAACAATTCCTTTTAATAGCCACACCAAGTAAAGAACCTGTTGTTGAAAAGTATTGGTCATCAGACAGTTTCTGGGAGTAGAGGGGGCCCCAAGCTGAAGTTTTGCACCCAGGCCCATGAGTCTTTAGCTATGCCCCTGTCTATCATATAACCCTATATATCACAGAGCTCAGCTACTCTCCCTCTATCATATAACCCTATATATCACAGAGCTCAGCTTCTCCTCCTCTATCATATAACCCTATATACCTGTATTGCAGATCTTTACACCTTTCCCATGCAGCATATTGTGCCCAGCTGACACAAGTGCACTCAATTAGCATTAATTAGCTGAGTGCAAGACATAAGATTTAAACCGCTGTTTTAGCTTCATTTCTCTGTATGGACCTGATGAAACGCTATCCAGCGAGAAACGCGTAGTCCTGTTTTAATGTCCTAATAAACTGTATCTATACTTTATCAGTCTAGCGCCATCATTCCCTCTTTTTTTTCTTTTTTCCCTTTATCACACTATAATTTAGTTGTGATGTTTAATATATCACTGATATCTTCCTATCATTCAGCAACGCTTGGAGCCAAGGAAGCGAGGGGGCTGCTGTGACTGATTAGGGCTGGTTCACACGGCTTATTCAAGCCGTAATTGCGGGACGGATTTCTCTCGCAATTCCGGCTTGAATAAGGGGCGAGGGCGCAGCTCCCCGGCCCCATAGACTTGCATTATCCACGGCGGATAATGTGCATGTCACTTTCTGCCCGCCCGGCGGATTCGCTGAGCGGGAAGGAGAGACGGAATCCACAGTTCTCTATGAGAACTGTGGATTACCGTAATTACTGCGACAGATTGGAGCCGTACTGCAGTGCAAATCCGGCGCGCAGTACGGCTCCAATCAGCGCCCAAATAAGCCGTGTGAACGAGGGCTTAATCTACATGCTCTGGGAGAGTTGCACCTCCACCATTGCGCAACAAAATCAGGTTAGTGGGATACTGACCAACGGATAAACTTTTATTCCAGACAATCTAAATTAGGAGCGCCCGTTTTTGTTTTACATGTAACCCTATATACAGAGCTCAGCTTCTCTTCCTCTATCATATAACCCTATATATCACAGAGGTCAGCTCCTCTATCATATAACCCTATAGATCAGAGCTCATCTCCTCTCCTCTATCATGTAACCCTATATATCACAGAGCTCAGCTTCTCCTCATCTATCATATAATGCTATATATATCAGAGCTCAGCTCCTCTCCCTCCATCATATCATCCTATATATCACAGAGCCAGCTTCTCTGCTCTATCATATAACCCTATATATCACAGAGCTCAGCTTCTCTCCTCTATCATATAACCCTATATATCACAGAGCTCAGCTCCTCTCCCTCTATCATATAATCCTATATATCACAGACCTCAGCTCCTCTCCCTCTAGCAAACCCTGCTCTCGGATATGTCATTATAAACGACCTATCTTTAAAGAGACCCCGGCATGTGCTTCCTATAGCAGGGTGATCATGTTTATCAGGGCAAGTGTTAATAAGTCAAGGCTCACAACTGCGTAAGAGTTTGGAACCTGTGTCACAGTGGTGGTGCCAGATATGGTGCATGACGAACACCAACAGTGCCTGACCAACCCCACTGACGACAATGGGAACCGTCAGGTTTTTGTCATGGTGTCTGTCGTCTTAACAGAGAAAATAGCAGAGCACACTGCACTATTTTTTCCATCAGTCTTGACTGAATCTGTGACAGAAGCTCAAAACAGGACCTCTGATGCAGAAGGGAACCTGGTCTTATTGATTCTTCTGGCTGATCTATTAAAGGGGTTGTCTCACTACAAGGATTGCTTTTTAATGTTAAAGATCTTGCAAAAACAAGTCACTTTGCAATATATGTCCATTAACAGTGTCCTACCTATTCCTAGATTTCCCCTCTTGTATGGGCTGCATCAGCTCCTCAGGTCGCTATAGCTACAGATCTGTTTGATCCCTCAGGATAGGCTGCCAGCACTGGTTGCTATAGCTACAGACCTGGCTTCTACTGCAGCTTAATGGAAGCCAGTAAACATGCTCCTAAAAAGTGAAACCGAGAAAACAGGACTGAGGTAAGATGAATCAATGTAGTGAGACAACCCCTTTAAGTGCTAGTACGTCTCAATGGCCAGGTATTGGAGCTGCTGCTAAATTCTGTGAAAGGACCTGTACCTGCCATTGAGTAGTTTCGAGCAGCAGTGTCCATACCTGGCCACTGCTATGGACATCATAAAATGTAGCCTCTGGAGGGAAGGGACATGGATGCAGGTCCCAGAAGTGGAGATGTGAAGAAAGTCAATGCCTGGAATACCCATGCCTAGAAGGGTATCATGGACCGATGTCAGTAACAGACATCGGCAGTATTAATAAGGGCGTGGGACCGTGAGTATACCAAGGTTGACATATCTGTGATGTAACATTTGTCATCTAGAGCTATCATCATGAATGTGGGTTATCTTTGATGTTTGAGGACATTGTGTCCAACATGTGAGCAATACTCTATGGATTCATAGCCTACTGCATCTTATTGCACCTTGAGAATACATGGAATGAATGTCTAGTTGGTAAGACAGGAAAGATATCGGGAAAATATATATGGCATTTACTTTTGAGATAGTGTTTAGCCTGTGTGGTCCCTGATGAACCCCAATAACCATATGGGGAGAAACGCGTAGGACGAATAATAGAGTAATATTGGGACAGAATATCAAGACTATCTTATTCTTTGAGAAACATATATAAACATTGAGACTAAAATCTCAAGATTATATTTCTTTGGGAATAAAACCTATATATCCCTGATGCAGATTGATAATGAATTGAAGAAAAGTTCCATTTCTATTGTTTTTGGTACCCGTGTTCAAAACTTAGGTTATTAGTAGGTTCCGGGTGGGGTCGCCCTTATCGGGGCGGTTACTCTGCTTTTGTGGATAGGTAGGCTCTTTTTGATATGTATTTGA